>JAPYYM010004077.1:0-10471 GCA_028534135.1 Potos flavus
CTGAGCCCTGACCCTGGTCAGACACTGAATCCTAATCCTGGCCACACTGTGAGCCCTGACCGTGAGTTTTCTCCGGGATCCGTTGAGCATGCTCACATATGATTACATATGTGTCATGTGCTTGCAGGGCCACCTCCTCTTCTAGACACATGCGACAGTTGACCATGTGACACGCTCATCTTAGAAGAACTGAGTCAGAGCCTCCCGCCCACAGCACAGACCCTCCACCTGCCTCGCCCCCAGTTATACACACATTTCCACATGAAGCCTCGACACCCACACTCGGCAGCTCTGCGGACGCTGGGCCCTGACAGCTCCCCGGAGCCCCCCTTGCCCCGGACGCCCGCGCTTTGTGGCCGGATCCCCACTTCCCAGCCGGAGACCCCGATCGCCCGCTCCGGAACCCCAGCTGACGGCGCGGCACGGCGCCCCTCCCCCGCAGCGCTGCAGCAGCCTGGCCCTGGCAGGGAGGCCCGGGGAGCGGGGGTGTTAGGGAGGGAAAGGGGGGTCCCTGCAGAGCAGCCGTGCGGGAGGATGGGTGGAGGATGGGGTGCAGAAAGGATGGACTGCTGGGTGACAGAGCTGAAGAGGGCCTGGAGCCCATCCTGGGCCCTGGTCCCCTGGTCCCGAGCAGCCAGCTCCTGGCGCCTCCCTCACGGCAGCGGCTGAGTTAGAGCCTAGAAGTCAGAGCTGGTAAGATTCCGGGAGACCGTCTGCTCATGGACCTGCTCGGCCGGGGCCCCGTGTGCGGGTGGGGGCAGGGACTCCCCGCCAGAGCGCCTCCTGCCCGGCCCGCGTTTTGGGGGCTGTGCTGGGGGCTAGCCCCGTGAGGGCCCCCAGACCCACAGGCGCATCGGCCGCGGAGCCCCTGACAAGTGCCCCGGCTTGGGGGTTTCTCTCCCTGGGTGGCTCTGGGCACCCTTACTCTGGCGAGCTGAGCCAGCAGAGCGGACGCTGGGACGGGCTGGCAGAGGGGCGGTGTCCCGCACGCCCCCGAAGCCCGACCCCGACTCCAGGCCCTTCAGACGTGCCTCCTCGACTCACACCGGCTCCCGTCTGCAGAGCAGACAGGCCCGGAAGGCCACCTGGCCAGCCAGGGTCACCCTCGGCTCTGCGCCGCCTACCCCAGCCCTGCCACCCAGGGGCACGCGGGACCCAGGCCGGCCCCTCCCCTGGGGCCTCTGCCGAGTGTGTGTTCCGGTCCCTTTAAGAGCCTTGCCCCCATCTTTGGTTTCCTTGGAGAGGGCAGTGAGGGGCCGGCTGAGGGGAGGGGGAGCGGAAGGGAGAGTTGGCAGGGTCCCTAGGTCCCCGTCAGTGGCTGGTTCCCAGCCTGAGCCCTCCCACGAAGGCTGGTTTCTGATGGGGACAGAGGAGGTGGGCAGAAGGCAGATGGGAGAGGACGGCCAGCCCACCCCCGCTCCGCAGCCCTGGACTCCGCCCCAGCCCCTTCCCCAGTGCCCTTCCCTTCTCTGAGTCTCCCCCTACTTCGTCCTTGGGGGGTGGGGGCTGGCAGAGCCCCGCTGGGGACCTGCCCTCTCCTTCAGGGGCTGCTGAGCCCAGGCCTTCCCGTCTCCTTGCAGGAGTGAGAGCGGGAGGAGGCAGAAAGGCCTCGAGGTCATGGCACCCCCCGCCGCTTCCTGGCTGACAGCCCGGCTCCCCGCCACTGCCCTCCACGCCGCCGTGGTCCCCTCAGTTGGGGCCTGGCCCCTGTACTCGGTTTTGCTGCAGCTTCGAACACCACCAGCTCTGAGAGGCCTTCCCGCCCATCTCTCTACACTCACAGCCCTGTCCCCTCCTTCCCAGCTCAGACCCCAGGGAGCGAGAAGTCTGTGCCTCCGTGGGTTTCCTGCGCCCTGTGTGCCCCTCCCCCTGCAGAACAGGGGCCCCGGGGCAGGGCCTGGGTCTCATCCACTGTCCACGAGTCTGCCCTGACGGGGACACACAGTAAGCCCCCAGGAGGTGAACAGAGGCCGCTGCACTGTGCCCCGTTTGAAGGGGACCCCTCATCCTCAGGGGACTGGGGATTTACCCATTCCATCCTCCCCTGCATCCAGTCTACCCAGTGAGGTCTGAGCTCAGTGACAGCGTCCCACCATCCAGGTGCCCCCACGCCACCCACCCAGCAGGATATCCACCAGGGTGCGCGCACCCCCTCACCAATCACATGTGGGCTGAGAGCGGCCCCCCAGGAGGGCAGGGGCCAAGGAAGCTGCCCCTGCTGGACTAGCCGCTGGGCCGGTGTGTCCCAAGGGTGGGGGGCGGTCTGTGTGGGTCCTCCAGCCGCACTTGGCGGGTCAGGAGAACGCCACGCTCCAGCTCAGGAACCCCTGGCCCTGCCCACGCTGGCCGTGCAAGCCTGGGCCTCAGTTTCTCCGACTGAACGATGGCCAAGACAGGTGCCCGCCACCGCCCGGTCTGGGAAGGTGTTGCCAGCCCCCCCACCCCCCGCAGGCACCTCCCAGGCCACGGCAGAGGATATGGCTACCAGTGCTGGCCCAGAGCTGGCCCCGGCCCCAGCCGCCCCCTCCCTCCCCCGACCCTCTTCCCTGCTTTCCCCTCTCGTTCTGCTGGAACAGCCCGCCGGTCACTCCTGGCTGGGGACAGACCTGGGGGCATGTCTGGAGAGGGGGCTCTGGCCGAGGAAGGGGGCTGGTCTGGCCAGGGGCACGGCGTGTTGGGGCGGGGGCCTTCCCCGCGCACGGGCCTCCTACTGCTGTGTGTCCAGCTGTGAGTGGGGGCCCCTGCACCCGTCCCGTAGCATCTCCACACTCGCAGGGGGTTGGGGATGCGGTCCTCTGAGCGGAGCACCCACGGAGACACAGGGGTCAGGGAGGGGAGGCCCCTGAGCTCCAGAGACCTGCCTGGCAGAGTGGGACCGGCGCTGGGTGGCACGTGGGCGGCTCGGTTTTGGAGGTGCCCGCAGGAGCGGGAGATGGGCCCGCCGGCGGTGGGTGCAGACCGAGTCAACTACGTTGCCTGTCCCTGGCCACATGGCCGAGCGGCCAGATGCCTGGGAAGAGGGGCTTGAGACCAGGCGGGGCCATTGCCATTAGCACCTGCACCCCCGCCCCCAGCAACACCCCCCCAGGTTCTGCCACGTGAGTCTGTGCCAGGCTCTGGCTTGGGGGGTTGGGCCACGTTGGTGCAGGAAGGGGTGCACGCGGGAACACATAGGGGCCTCTCTGGGCAGGGCCTGGGCCTGGCCAGCCCACGGAGTTGCTTTGGGGGTGGCCCTAGCAGGGGCTCCGTCCCCCTGTCCGTGTGTCCTTCCATGGGCACCGTGCCAGAACTGTGCGTTCAGAGCGGTGCCCACCCACAGGGCGTGCTCACCCGACCGACACTCCGGCCCCGTCCATCGCCCGGGGAGGGGGCTCCGCTGTGCTCGGACATCTGGTCCTGCAGGGACGGCCCTGCCCAGCCCCCGTCCCACCGCTGCCCTGTCCTCCCGGGAGCCATACTGCGGGCTGCCGGGCCTTTGCCCGCACTGTCCTTGCTGCAGCGTCCGCCTGCCCCTGTCTGAGGCCAGGCCCGCATGTCCGGAGCGCCCGCCCTGGGCCCTGCCCTGACCCGGTAGCTAGCAGGTGGGAGGAGCAAGGGTCCTACCTGCTGCAGGCCTGGCCTCAAAGCTCGGCCCCCTTCCTTCCTAACGGGGCCACGGTGGGCGAGCCCTTCTGTCTCCTTGAGGCTCAGTTTCCCCATCTGTAACACGGGGCTGCCGCAGGGCCGAAACGAGGTGATGTGTGTCGAGTACAGGTCGCGGAGCGGGAAATGGTCAGTGAGTAGGCACCGTCCTTACTCCTCCTCCAGGAAGCTCGCGGGAGAAGCCCCGCCCTGGCCCGCGCTGTGCCCTGAGGGTAAGCGCCCACCTCGGGGGCCCAGCGTGAGGGGCCCACACAGGGTGGGGGAGGCTTCCTGGTTCCCCAGCTGGAGCCCACCTGGAGGCGGGCAACAGAGGCCCTCTGGGCCCCAGCGCAGCACGTGCAAAGGGGCTGAGGCAGGGGTCCACGGGCTGGACTTGCAGGGCGGGTGGCGAGCTCCCTCCTTGAGATGCTTGCTTCCCCTTCTGAGGCAGAAAAGTCTTAATCCCACTCCCCACCAGGGCCTTGTGCCCCTGCCGGTGGCCCCAGGGGGCCAGGGACTCGGCTTGTGGGAGGGCACAACGTGGGCAGACACGGCAAGGACTCCGAAGGTGTCAGCGAGACCAGGGGGCCCGTGTCTGTCCGTTCTCCCCCCCACCCCCCTGCCCGGGGCTCAGTGCCGAGATAGCAGGGAGCAGGGCGTGGTGGAATGACCTCGAGGGCACCCGAGTCACTGGGCCTTTGGGGGTCCGGGGAACTGCGAGGTGCCTGGAAGGTGGGGTGGCGGTCAGGGGTGGGACAGGCGGTGCTGACGGTGCGGCTGCCTGCGTTCATCCCATCCTGGGTGACGGGGATGGCGGGACCTCCCGTAAGACGGGTTCCGTCTACACAGCGCTCCAGACGCAGCGGGTGCAAGAAACGCTCGCTGGTGAAAGCTGGCGATGGGCTCGGCAGCTGGTGGCATCCGTCTGACGATGGTTGTGGGGCTGGTCCTGAGGAGGTGAGGCGGCCGTCCTCAGGATGCTGGCGGTGGCGGTGCCGCTGGTGACCGTGAAGGCACAGCGACGGCGGGACGGCGGTGGGGACAATGGTGCTGTTGATGCTGGTGGCAGCAGTGACAGTGCGGACAGCAGCGATGGGCCACGGCAGTGTCACTGGTGACGGTGTGACGGGGCGATGGTGGTGGGTGCGTGACCGACGGCAGGGGTGTGGTGGTGACAATGCCACTGGTGTCAGCGGCGGTGTGATTACGTCATTTCTGCAGGGGCTGCTGGCGGCCGTGGCGATGCGGTGGTGCTGGTGGCCTTGCCCGTACGTTGTGCCAATGGCAGTGGTGAGCGTGGTGGCGGCCACGGGTCCATTGTCGGGGCTTCGGCGGTGTTGGCGGCGGTGTTGTCTTGGCCTCGGTGGCTTCAGGGGCAGCTGTGAGGGTGCAGACGGTGGCGACAGTGAAGGCGGTGTGGTGGCGAGCTTGCAGCCCCTCCCGGTGGTGCGGGCGGTGAGCCGGACCACAGCGGTCGGTGTCAGATGTCCCCGGGGCGGAGGAGATTGAGTGGGAGAGCGCAGGGAGGCTGGGGAGGCTGTGGCGTCTGGGAGGGGGTCTTGGAGGCCACCGGGCTGACCGGGCTGTGATGGGCGGCCAGGTTGGGGATCTGTTGGGGGACACTCAGCACAGAGCCTGGCAGGGGCAGGCCGGGGAGGGGCTTCCTGGGTAAGTGAGCAGACCCCTGGCAGGCGTGTGGGTGCCGAGGCAGTGGTCCCTCAGTGGGCAGCGGTAGGGGACGGGATGGGCCGAGCTCGGCCGGGGGGGTCCCGGGGGGAGTTCTAAGTGAGGTGACAGGCTCGGGTCGGGTCCCAGGGGTGCAGGCCTCTGAGCTGGGAGGGGTTAGCAGGTGGAGCGGGGTCGGCAGGACCCTGGCCCTTCCAGGCCAGATCGCTGGCTTGCAGGGCTGGGGGCCCAGGGTCCCACCCTCTCCCGGGGACGCCAGTCTGCCCCGGGGGTGGCGGGGGCGAGGACAAGAGCCTGGACCATGGGGAGGGCCAGGTTTCCAGGCCTGCGGCTGGGAGCACTGACTCCGAGCATGGCTGGCGGCGGGTGGGAGCGAGGAGGCCGGCATCTCGGCGTCGTGAGCAGCGCGAGGAGCCGTGGAGGCTCGCGGCACAGAATCCCGCAGCGCAGAACCGGCCACACGAGGAGGGCCAGCCCCACGGGCAGGAGTGCAGGCCTGGAGGGGGCACGGGTCTCACCCGGCAGCGCGCCTAGCGAGACCCCGGTCAGGCAGGTGTTCCTCCCCCAGGGCCCACGGGTCACAGACATCAGGGTCCTCCCGGGGCCACGAGTGTCGCCCCCAGGCCCTGAACCAAGACATGATGGAGCTGACCCGGGCCAGGCTGGCAGGTTCTCGCGAGCTGGCGGCCAGCCGTGGTGGGTCTGGGCAGAGGGGAGCTCAGGGAGGCTTCCCCGAAGGACCAGGTGACTTAGCCAGGGGACAGGAGGGCCCGTGGTCAGAGGCGCCGGCCAAGGTCAAGGTCTGGAAGCAGGAGACAGCGCCTGTGCGCTGGGTCCCCGGTGGCTCCGTCCCGGCTGGTGTGGACCAGCAGGTGCAGTGGGGCCGCGGGAGCCTGGGAGTCCTGATGAGCTCCGGCTGCGGGCTGAGGCAGGACCCGGGGAGAGCGGTCCAGCACAGAAGCAGGGCAGGACCTGATGGAGGTCTGGTGCAGTGCTCAGGAATTCACAGGCTATCCAGGTGGGCTTCCTGGAGGAGGAGACTCAGCACAAACCTTGATCTGTGGCTCAGAAGTCAATAGGCAGAGGCGGGCGGTGGGCCTCCTGATGGATGAAGTGTGATTTAGCAGGGCCTCTGCCTAGGCTGGCGGGTTTGGGGAGCACGAGTGGAGGCCAGCCCATTGAAGATCTTGAAGACCAGGCTGAAGAGTTCTGAGGGGCCTCTAGAAGCCCCTGGCTGCAGAGACACTTTGCCCACTCCCAGTTCCCCTAGTGGAGTGTGCTGTGCCCACTCCGGCTTTTTTCTACTGTGTGGGAGGCTACCTATGAGTCATTCACACTCCAGTGTGAATTAGCCCATCCAACCCCAGGGGACCCTGACGGTTCTGGTCCCGTAATAGACCTGCTCCGTGGGCCGGCAGGAGGCATCATGAATGCAGCGAGTGCCCGGGTTCAGTGGGTGGAAGGATGGACAAGGGGGGGCGGCTCTCAGCGCATCCTCTCTGTTACCATCCCCTGATGTACCACGAGCACGCCAGGCCCCCGGGCAGCGCGGCCCCATGTCTCCCTCAACAGTGCGCAGGCCGAGCCTCTGTGCCCCCTTCACGGGGGAGGCGGCTCAGCGCCGAGAGGCTGGGACGGGATCCGCCCCAAGCGGGAACAGTTCCGCCTTCTCCGGCTGGGCGCTGGCCAGGGGGCGGGGGGCAGGGCTGGCACAGGCTGAGCCTCCTCCCAGGGTCCGTGATGCCCCCTGGCTCCCACCCACCCTGAGCCGGCTTGGGGACCAGGCCCGCTGCTGATGGCAGCCAGCCTGTCTTCTCCGAGCCGCTCTCGCCCGGGACACGGGCACAGGCAGCCGCCCGGCTCTGAGTGCTAAGTATGGGTTTTGAGGGATCTGTCCCGGGAGCCCCTGAATGTGGCCCAAGGGGAGCCCCCGAGGAGCAGAGCGGTGAGGTCGGTCAGGGAGGCCGGACAGGCCCCCGGGGCTCTGGGGTCTCACAGTGAGGAAGGGGCTGTGGGAGCTTTGAGCCGAGGACGACGTGCCTGGTGCGTTTCTTGGCACCGTGGGGAGGCCGGTCGGAGCTGCTGACGGGCAGGGCGTGGGAGGGGGCGAGGGGGCGCGTCGAGGTTGCCGTGGGCCGTGGAAGTGTAGAGGGGCGGAGGGGTGGCTGCCCAGTCTGGGCTGGTGCCCCCACTGGTGGGCCGGCTGCGAGGCGAGCAGGCTGGGCCCGGTCCTGCCCTCCCAGAGGAGGCTGCAGAAGAGCCCAAGCCGTGAGCAGAGCGGAACGCGCTGGGGGAGAAGGGCCCCGAGGGTGGAGGCTGTGGGTCAGGGACGGCCTCACTGGGGGGCCCGGCTGTGGCCACGGTGGCCGTAGAGGCGAACCAGCCTGGCCTCCCAGCAGGTCAGGCAGTGTGATGGGGGAGGCGTGGCTCTGCCCTGGGAGCCATGGTCGGATGGGGGAGACACAGCGCCCCCCAAACCTCCCCCCGACTCAGGCGGGGACGGGCTCCCGCTCTCACCCCTGGGTCCCCCTGCCCTCCTGGTCCCGGGGCTGCCGCTGCCCCAGCTCCTTCTCTCGCCCTGGACCTAGCGAGGGGAGGAGAAGCAGGTGTCACTGACCCAGATTCCTCAGGCCTGGGCTCGGGGAGGTGGGGGTGGGGGTTGGCTCCATGACCCAGATATTCCAGGTTTCGGAAGCTCAGTCAAGAGGCAGCAAATGGTCCCCGGAGACGGGGGGAGTGACCTGCCTGGGTCTCAGAGATGGGGACAGGTGTCCCTGGAGCAGGATTTCGGTCAGACATGGGAAGAACTTCCAGATGTTGAGGTATTAGAGGATGTCTCCTGGAGGTTCTGCTGAAAGGACAGAATCCCCTGGCCTTTCCCAGGTCGGGGGTGGGCGCTAAGATGCCAGCGACGGGGCTCGGGTCAGGGACTGCCCGCCCGTCCACCTATCTGGCCGCAGGTCAGCCCCTGGCGGATGTCCAGCGCGGCACGAGAGGCTTGGCTATCCCCGAGCGCCCTGCATGGCCTGAGCTCTTGTCCTGGCCCACGGGGGGGGGGGGGGGGGCGGTGTGCTTGGGCAGGTCACCTCTCTCTGCTCTGGGTCCCAGGTTATCCTTGAGGATCCCTTTTGGATGTGTTCCCCCCAATTCGGGGGTCCAGAGGTCATAGGCCTGGAGCAGGTGTTGGACAGATAAGGCGGGGCGCTTATCTGCGGGCCCTGCTGCTATCTGGCTGTGTGGCCTTGGGCGAGAGTACCCCCTCTCTGAGCCTCAGTTGCCGTAGCTGCACAGGGGAGCTGAGGGGGCGTTGCCAAGCCCCAGGGATAAGATGCACAGGAAGCCGTTATCACCGAGGTGTGGGAGGGAGCAAGGAGAGGGTCCCGGTCCCAGCGTGCTCCCCTGACACCGGCCGCAGCGGCTCCCGGCGTCAGGGACAAGTGGGGCCCGAGGGTGCCCGCAGAGCAGTCCTGAGAGTCCCGACGAGCCCCCGCCCCCTCCGTGCAGGTCCAGGCACCTTGCAGAGTGACCACCAGCAGCCCGCTGACCGGGGCGGAGGCCCACTTGTGCCCTCTGCGGGCTGGGGCTGCAGGGCGGGCAAAGGGGGCAGCAGCCCCCCCCCGCCCACCCCCTCCTCTGGGAGGCCGATAAGCTAATTAGCGTCCTCCTCAGAAGCCCCGCGGGGGCCTGCCACCAGCCCGGCTGGCTTTCTCCCAGGAGGTGGCCTGCAGCGCTCAGCCTGGCGCCCTGCAGACCCAGCAGCCCGGCTCGCCTCACCCCCGGCCTTGGGGCGCCGTCCCCTCCCCAGCTCCCAGACAGGAGAGCTGCCTTCCGGATGCCACCCCCCCCCCCGCTTTGCTGGGAGGAGGGGAGCAGAGGCAGTGTCGTGCCCGGACGCTGAGAGGCACGGCAGGGACTGGAACCCAGGACTGGCTGGCCCCAGAGTCCTGCTCGTAAGAGCAGCTCCAGGGCTGATGTCCGGGCCGAGCCGCGGGCTGGAGAGCGGGCGCCTGGCTGCAGACAGGAGTGGAATGCCGCGTCGGCCATGTCCTGGCCCGCACCGTGGTGGCTGGCTCGGCGTCCGGCCAGCGGCTTGGGCACGCGGGGGCGGCCGCATATGCGGCTCCGGGCGTGAGGACAGGCGCTCCTGGTGGGAGGGGGGACACAGGGCCGCAGCAGGGGCCGGTGGGGCCAGGGCTTAGCGCCCCTCGCCTCTGCCCTGCATGGTGCTGGCGGCTGGAGGGAGAGAGCTGGGGTGAGCCAGGGCACCCCAGCGAGGCCCTCATGGACCTCTGGCCAACGGTGTGGAGAGGACTAGGCTGGACCTGGGGTCGGGTCTCCCGGGGAGCCCCGGGACCCCGCGCTCACTCTGCGGTCCTTCTATTGTCCTAGTCCCGGTTTGCGGTTAGTGGTCTCTGTCTCCGGAGGCAGGATGCGGAGAAGGGGTCTCTGGTCTTTGAGTCTGGCTGCCCCCTGCCCCCTGCTGTGATGAGTGGTGGCTTCTGCACTTTTCTTACAGAAGGCCCCTGACACGGATGGGCTCTGAGCTCCCCAATCCTGGGCCCCTGGAGCTCAGGCCACAGTGCTCTCTTCTCCCTGAACGCTAGGGGTGGAGCGGGCCGGCTGGAGCTCCGGGGTAGTGGTGCGGGGGGTACTTCCCGGGGCCCCAGAGCCCTGGTGCTCCTCCAGAGCCTGGCCGCCGGTGTGAACTCGGCGAGCCCCCTCGGGCGCCGGGGGCTAGCCCCCCGTTTTGCTCCTCCGTGTAATGGGGGCAGGTCCTTCCCTGAGAGAAGGGAATCAAAAGCAAGGCCCGCGTCCGGGCTTCTGGCCCAGAATACAGCCCTGCTCCCCGGGGGCCCGAAGCTCAGAACCGGGATCGTGTAACATCCGTGAAAAAGAACCAGCCCGGGGCTCTCCCATCCCTGCAGCCGGTGAGCCTCGGCATTCCTGGAGATGCTCCTGCGTCCGCGCAGGCCCCGTGCCGGGCGCCCCACGGTGTGTGCCCGCCTCACCCTCCTCGTCCTCGAGCTCAGGAAACGGGAGCTGGCGGCGAGGATAGGGAGCTGCCCCAGGTGACACCGTGAGGAGGCGGCCCAGGCTGGTGGATTGCAAACCCAGCTGTTGAGCAGAGGTGGCACTCCCGGGTGTGTGTGTGTGTGTGTGTGTG
>JAPYYM010004078.1:0-10464 GCA_028534135.1 Potos flavus
ATCCTCCCCACCCTCTTCCCCTCTAAAACCCTCAGTGTGTTTCCCGGAGTCCATAGTCTCTCATGGCTCATCTCCCACTCTAATTTCTCCTCCTTCATTTTTTCCTTCCTTCTCCTGATGTCCTCCATGTTATTCCTTATGTTCCACAAATAAGTGAAACCATATGATAATTGACTTTCTCTGCTTGACTTATTTCACTCAGCATAATCTCCAGTTCCATCCATGTCGATGCAAATGGTGGGTATTCATCCTTTCTGATGGCTGAGTAATATTCCATTGTACATATGGACCACATCTTCTTTATCCAGTCATCTGTTGAAGGGCATCTCGGCTCCTTCCACAGTTTGGCTATTGTGGACATTGCTGCTATGAACATTGGGGTGCATATGGCCCTTCTTTTCACTACATCTATCATCTTCGGGTAAATACCCAGTAGCGCAATTGCAAATAGAAACGGGAGGAAAATCCCTGCAGCAGGACAGTGTCCTGAAAGAAACAATTGCCTAAGTGCAACTAAACCCATATTTATACCTTCGATGCACAATTATGAAATACCTGCTGTGTGCCAAGCCCTGAGCTAGCTTTACTGCTCCAAGGCTACCTAAGACACAGTCCCTGTCCTCAAGGGGCCCCCACTCTGACATAGGGGATGGGTAGGAGAGCAAAGAACTCAACATCAAAGCCAACTCCAAGGATTTGCTTTTCTGTTGGAGAATTTATGAAAATGTAGAAGAGAAGATGGTTTGCCGGACAGCTTTGTGCAGGAGGAAGAAGTGAGCTGGGCCTTAAAGGGGGTTATGTCAGAGTTCTCAGATGCAAGCAACAGAAAACTTGCTTGTCTAGCTGAAACAAAAAAAGGGGAAGTATGGGAAGGAGATTAGGGGCTCACAGAATTGTCAGGAGGCTGAAACGACCAGATTTGGAAAATGGAAGATGAAGAAGATGAACCCCAGCAAAGGTCACTCAGAAAGACTAGGCTTACTGCTGAGAACATCTTTTTATTATTCTCTCAAAAGCAAAGTCCCAGGACAGAGTGTATGACAAGCTGAGCAAAGTCACACAATCGGCGGCTGGCTAAGCCCTGGGTGGGAGGAGGGAGGGAGAAGAATCCAGTACCATTGGCTTCTTTAGTGGGAGTTGGCCACTCCTTTCCAAAAAATCATAGAGGTGGAGAATTTCTCTGGTGGATCAGTTTCCTAATCAGAAGGACACGGCTATAACAACTGTAAATACCTATGCATCCAACATTGGAGCATCGGTATATATAAAGCAAATATTAGCAGACATAAAGGGAGAGATGGACAGTAATATGGTAATAGTAGGGGACCTTAACACCCCGCTTTTATCAATGGATAGATGATCCAGGCAGAACATCAATAAGGAAACAGTGCGTCTGAACCACACACTGCACCTAATAGGAAGAGAGTGACGTTGAGTACTGGAGAGCAGAAAAAGGCAAAGGTCCTCTACAGTAGGTAGGATTACAACAGTAGGCAGCAATGAAGGAAAGGCACACCTGGGATGGAACAGAATCTGCAAAGGTACGGGAGAAAAGTTCCTGGTTGTGGAGGGAATGGAAAGCAGCCGAGAGGAATGATAAAGAGTTACATTGAAAGACAAAGGTAGGTAGGTTGAGCCGGAATCACAGGTCTTATAAATGTTGCGGTAAAGTCTAGCCAAGCTCAGCCACAGTCGTCTTTCAAGAAAGGAAGTACGGTAGTCAAGCCTGGGTGAGAAGATGAGGTTGGGCTGTGCTTCTGACCCGTTTTCTCCACCAGCTCGCAAGGGCGCCGGCTGCAACATTAGCGGCGAGCACCACAGGGGCACTTGGAGGGGACACCAAGAGGCAGCGCAGCCCGCGGGAGGCTGAAACGACCAGATTTGGAAAATGGAAGATGAAGAAGATGAACCCCAGCAGAGGTCACTCAGAAAGACTAGGCTTACTGCTGAGAACATCCAACCCTAAACCAATCGCCTTGGTGGGGGTGGGAGTGTAGACCCCTCTGATTGGCTAAACCTGGTTTACAGGTCGCCTCCTCTCCCCCAGAAGCCTGAATATAGGGCCAATCACTTCTAAAAGGTCATGGGCTTGGAGCAGAATGCACAAGACAGGCTTCGGAATAAAAACTTGAGGGCCTCTTACCGCAGGAAATGGAAGGGGTATGGGACATGTAAAATACTATCTCAGATGTCCAGGGAGACCTGGACAGTTACCCAGTTTCCTTGCATTTGACTAACAAGGAAAACCAAATCCAGGGGCAAATGAAGCACCTTCAGAGCTTTCCTTCCCCGTGAAGCCGATCTCATTAGCTCAGTTCCTGCTCCGGGTTCTGGCCTCTGCCTTTGGGCTCCGGCTCGTGGCGCCGCCGGGCTCCGGCTCTGCTGCTGAAGCTGAGCTTGCTCGCGGAGATGACCTAGATTCCTCAGAGATTAGTTTCCAGTCGGAAACTCTTCTCTCTAGCAACTTCTCCTCTTCTCTCTCTCTTTCTCATTTAGGCCACTTTGAATGGTTTTTTCCCTTGCAACTAAAAAAATCTTAATTCATAAAATCATCTCTCAAAAAAAGGGGCGGAGTCAGGTGCAGTGGAGGAGGAAGGCCTGAGGACTAAGTGGGCCACGGAGAAGGCTTCGCCAAGGAAAGTCTGAAGCACTGTAGCCAAAAGCAGAATCTGGTTCCATTGGGCCACTCGGTCCAACCCATTTAGATAGTTTTTAGAAAAGTGGGCTATAGAAAAAAAAGTGGGCTTTAGAAAAGTGGGCGCCTGGGTGGCTCAGTGGGTTAAAGCCTCTGCCTTCGGCTCAGGTCATGATCTCAGGGTCCTGGGATCGAGCCCCGCATCAGGCTCTCTGCTCAGCAGGGAGCCTGCTTCCCTCTCTCTCTGCCTGCCTCTCTGCCTACTTGTGACCTCTCTCTCTCTCTCTGTCAAATAAATAAATAAATAAAATCTTAAAAAAAAAAAAGTAGACTATGTCTCCTTCTAGTAGGAGGGCTCGCAGTGTTCGGTCACCTTTTTCGTAGTATGGTGTTGGATTTTAGCAGGTTCCCACTCTATGCCACAGTATTTTTAAATGAATGTAGAGAACTCAATTTTAATTTGGAGGATAAACTAATAATGAAATTCAGGCCACGCTAGGGGAGATATTTAGAGGAATGAGGCCACTTCCCCAATGCTCTTCAATTCATAGCACCTGGGAGGCCACCCTCCTAATTTTCCTTTCCATCAAAAGATACAAAATGGCGGCCCATGGGCCATAGCTGGGCTACAGATGGATTCTGTGTAGCTTGCAAAATATTGCCATTAAAAATGTTTACTCATGGGGCGCGTGGGTGGCTCAGTGGGTTGGGGCCTCTGCCTTCGGCTAGGGTCATGATCTAAGGGTCCTGGGATCAAGCCCCACGTCCGGCTCTCTGCTCAGCAGGGGGCCTGCTTCCTCCTCTCTCTCTGCCTGCCTCTTTGCCTGCTTGTGATCTCTCTCTCTGTCAAATAAATAAATAAAATCTTTTAAAAAAAATGTTTACTCATGTTTAGCAATTAGGAGATTTTATCTATATTCATGGATTCTCTTGAAAAAATGGGAAGGTCTGTCCACACTGAACCTGTTTACCCATTGGCAACTCCAGGCTGGAGCTGAAAAGCAGCTGCCCCCTTCAGAGGAGTGTGAGTGCTCCAGTTTGCCACTATCTCCAACAAGCTCTTCCATTCGCTTAAGTCTCCTGCCTGACACTTGTAAGCATCTGAGTCACTGGAAATAACTCAAATTCTTTCAGACACTTAGATTGGACTGAACCCATGCCATGTTTATTCCACTATTGTCGATAAAATAATTTCTTGAAGAGACAAGTTCAAAACCCTGGGGGTTCATTCCATCTGCACAGTATGAAGGACAGAAGGAGGACTGGGGGAATGATGCCGTTTTTCTCCTTTGGTTGATTAACTCTACACCCAAAGAATAGAGAATTCTGGAGCCCCAGTGCCTGAGTTTGAACCCAGCTCTGCCAGTCATGGTCTATATGCTCTTGGTCAAGTTCATTAACTTTGCCGTGCCTCAGTTTCCTCATCTGTACAAAGCACTATATTCTCTTCATCTGTAAAATGTAATAGATTTTCATCGAATAGGGCTGTTGGGAGGATTAAATGAGTTAACACACTTAAAACACTCCTTTGCACACAGTAAACCCTCAATAAATGGTAAGCAAACTGTATACATATATTATATAATGTTTTTATATATGTAAATCACAAATTCTGTAAAGCCGTATTTATAGAAATATTATTTATCATACAAAATTTATATCTTCTGCATTTGTTTGTACAAAGTACATTCTTGTAAAGCAAATCCTGTTTGGTTTTTTTTTTTTTTGAACCAGCTTCCATTATAAAAATGAAGTGTGTATTTTAGGGGGTAAATAATTTGGTAAGAAACTTTGGCTTGGGAAGCAATTAGACAATGATAAATCTCATGAGGCCCTGGGCATTGCTATTCTGCACTGTATGTTTTTCCTTCACTAACTACAATTCTCCTAAACACATGCTTCTGATGAGAGTGTAAATTGCTACAAGCTTTTTAAAAAATGCAATAAAACAATTTCTTTAAAATGTCAGTTGTATGCCAATAACTTCTGAGCACTAGATCTTCAACATATAGTTATTAAATAGGGTAATATTAAAGCCCCACATGGTTGTCACCTCTTTACCTAGCCAGAGTTTGCTAGCAGTTGAGACAGATTCATAGAGATATCCTTTATTATAGAGAATTGGTATGTTCTAGTAAACATGATTCAATCCCTGTAAAACAAATCTTCTTTTCCCATTAACACCATCTAATAAAAATAAGGTATGTGTTCCCAGGGTATAGGTAATTCTGGTAGAAAGATTTTGCTTGGAAACGAATTACACAATGCAATGCTTAGTGTCTAGGTGTCCAGGGATTTTCCTGTAAGGAGGCAGGAGAACCTCTGGAAGCCCTCACGCTTGGAAATCAGATGTCTTGGGTTCAAATCCAGCTCCGCCATTGATTGGTTGTTTGATCACGGACAAGAATAACCTCTGGAAGTCTCTATTTCCCGCAAAGTGACAGTGATTGTCTTATTACCCACCTCAAGGATGATTGCAAAGAGTAAGTGGGATAATACGGGAAAGAACCTTGTTGAAGACCTAGCACTTAATAACTGGCTATTATCCATATAAAGCCGATACTGCTGTAGATTTCTTTCGAAGCACCTTTATGATTCTAGGATCCTATCGGTCACACATTCCCTTCCCTGTTCTCATGGATAGCAGAAATTTCTCCCATGCCTGGCAACACCCAGGCATTATGTAACCCCTACAATCCCCCCTCTCCTTTTTTCTTTGTTTTTTATGTGCCGATAATGGTATATTGTGTTACCACATGATGGCATTAAAGGCTTCTCTTTCATAAATGATGTTTGGAGTTTGAAAAAGATGAAATTTCAGATATCTTAAAATGTTTTCTTAAAAAAACTTAGCTGGGCAAGGTTATTATGCGTTGAAGTTTGGGTCCCATGGGAAGCTGACTCTCATGGAGAGTAGCGCGTTGGGTGCTTTGAGGATCAGTAGCTGCGGGAGAGTGACGGGACCAGAACGGGACTACGATACAGTCACAGTGAAGGTCTCAGCCCACTGGGGAGACTTTGGAGCTGGGATGGCACTGAGGAGTGGCTCTCACTTGGGGCAAAGGGGCCAGGCGTTTACAGCCCTGTGTTAACTAGTCATTGCCTGCAGGCTGCTCGGGGAAGGAGACAGGACCCCAGGGGAGGAACTCTCCTCTGTAAGGACAATGGCATCCGCGGAGGTGCAAGGTGTGGAACCCAGCTGAGCTGTCAGTCATCAGCACTTCCAGCAGTAGCCGGAAGGATGCTTCAGTCCCAAAGGAGAGGATCTGGGCATTATACTTCAGGTTCCCCTACAGTCTGCCCCCTGGGTCACTTTGTAGAAAGGAAAAGCAAGGGGGGAAGCACCAGCCGCTGCCACTGCAGCCTGTCCCAAGGTAGCAACTAATACTCGTGGTCTTCCTCCTCCACTCTTCGTCCTGGAGTACCCTCACCCGCAGCTAGCATCTCTGCTGATCTAGATGGTTGACCTGGTGGCGTGACCAGACCCTCCAAGTGCCCGAGCTCCTAGGCACGGTGCCCTTCACAGGCAGTAACTGTGTCTTTGTCCACTTGCCTTCAAAACTAGGCAGAATTCACTGATATGGTGGGCCCCTAAATCTTCACGGGACTTACTTCCCACCCTCTTGAACACACATGACTTACCAAGACCTCCCGTATATTCTTGCTCCCCTGCCGCTTCTCACTCATCTGATCTGATCAACAGGATGCCATCAATACAGTGAACCATTGTGAGGTCCTTTGAAATGTAAAGCTGGTCAAGGTCCCTTTGGCATCTGTCAGCTGGGTCCTGATGCTCATTTGGCATACAGTTTTATCCTTCTTTATGGGGCAAGACTATAAGTGTATGCTGGTGTGCATTTCACGTGAATTCAAACTACTTCTCATTCTCCTTTCTAATGGGGATAAAAAAAGAAAAAAAAAAAAAATCCAGATTCACCAGATCAATGGCGGCATGCCATGTGCCTGAGACCATGAGAGTTTAATCTATCTAAGATCCTTCTTCTGACACAGCGGTTACAATGAGGCTACTCCACTGCGGGAGTCCACTGTCATCCTCCGGGATGCATTTGCCTTTGAAGGAAGCATGGTAGGATTACTGCCTCTCTTTAAGGGAGATAATCTCTGCTGTCTCTGCAAGGGTGCAATTTTATTTTGGATTGATCATGTTGACTGTGGGGAGGAGGCCATTTCAAAAGCTTCCACTTAATCTTTCCCACAACATTAGCTCTTCCCCCACAAACCAAGGAACCAATGGAGCTGTTCAGTGAACTGCCAAGTAGACCCAATAAAGCTACACATTTGGAGACTGAAGAAACAAGTACTAGCTTTGTCCGCGGACCCGGTGGACTCACACTGAAGCCGGATTCAATTTATTAACTGATCCCCAAAACCCCCTAATCTACTGGGGACCATGTTGACACTTCAGGTCCCAGATACTAATGATAACTTGAACTCTGTCCAACAGGCCTTGAGATATTTGAAACATTTGGAGGTCTGCCTTTCTCCAGGGCTGGTTACCCCAGGAAGTGACTGGCCATGGGAAAGGACGGAGGAACTCCTTGCTGTATGTTTGTCCTAGTGTTCCAGAATCTACCTCCTGGGAATTCATGTTCCCTCAAGCAATGTGTTGTGAGTTTGAAATGGGCTCAGGTGTAAATGAACAAAGGATTATGAATCCTTATTGGAAAAGCAGACCTTGCCTCCCGATCACCCATCCTTGATTTCCTTTGTTTATAGATTAAGCAATATCCTCCTTGGCTGTCCATGCAAACAGAAGACTAGACTTGAAGCCAGAATGTGGAGGATTTCTCACTGCAATTGAGGAAAACCCAATTATTGGCTTAGTTTTTTTTTTTTTAAGATTTTATTTATTTATTTGATAGACAGCGAGAGAGGGAATATAAGTAGGGGGAGTAGGAAAGGGAGAAGCAGACTCCCCACTGAGCAGGAAGCCCTATGCGGTGCTCAATCCCAGGACCCTGGGACCATGACCTGAGCCGAAGGCAGACACCCAACAACTGAGCCACCCAGGCACCTCTGGCTTAGATTTTCTATTGGGGTTCTCACCATTTACCTAATTTGGATTTCTTAATAGACCCATTTGAAGTTGTTTTCTATCATTTTACTCACAGCTGGAAAACTCTCCTGGATTGGTGCATGAAAGGGGTTCAATCTGTTATGATTTTCAAAATTTGTTCCATTCTGATTACTCAGGTGGAGGAGTATAATTCTTGCCAGGAGGGGAGCTGGAATCCCTCCTCTGATTAGGATGGGCCAGAAGCTCCTCTGCTTCCTCCGTTGTGTGCACATCACCAGAGCGGGAATTTCCCCAGTAATCTTGGCTGCCATCTTGGGGAGGTGAGATCATTGAGCAGTGGGGGTGTGAGAGAGTTAGGTGCTGTGGGCAATAACAGCTTCAGAGAATATTCTAGATTGAGGCAGTGGGTCAGAAAAACGCCTGCAGGCAAAAGCTCTTTCATGCATGTGCAGGCAGCACCTGGGAAGAGTCTGGGTGGTCGGAGGGAGCCTTGGAAAGCCTCAGCCAGCAAGAGGCCGATGCAATAACACGATGTTGGTCTCATCAACCTGCTGCTGAGGTCTGCTTTGGGGTGAATCATCTCAATGGCCCAGAACAATCAGCTTAAGCCAAGTTCACCAGCTAATTGCTTGGTCCTTATCTTCATTTCACCAGCGTGGACAGAACCTTGGCTTCTGGCCCAGGCGATCTGAGTTTCTACCATAATCAAGCCACAGGCCTGAAATCTCACAAGCGACTGTCCCTTCCTTCAAGATGGTGCTTTCTTCAGCCCTGTCCTTCTTTCACCCCCAAATTCCTGTCTCCCTCCACAGGTTTCATCGACATCGTAATAGAGGTGTAAGACCCTAAAGGGAGCCAATGCTTCCTCAGGTTAGCTTTCATTTTTTACTTGTATTTTTCCTATGGCCCCAAATTTCTATATATAATATGGATTACATATATTTATTATATATTTGTAGAATGAATTATATATTTAAATGTACGTCTTTATTATGTCATATTAGATCATAGTTATAAATACAAACTGTGTTTTGGGTCACTAACTATAGTATAATATTATATATAAATTGTATATTATCAATTAATATAAATACGTATTTTATTTATATAATATACATTCTATATTTATTTGACACCCAGTGCCAGCACTCAGCCAAACTCAGCCATTAAGTCCCACTCCAAATATCACTTCCTCCTCTATAAAGATGCCCCCAACATCCCCAGACTGAGGTATCTCTTCCCCGTGAGCTTCTCACCCCCTGGACTGCACCCTCATTCAACACTTACCACGATGCTTGAATTATTTTTAATTTTTTTTCTACCTTTTTTCATGGGCTTGCGCTCTTTCTGATTACAATCAGATCACATTAAACCAAGCTTCCTTAGTACCAGTCCTTGGCACTCCAGTGACACTCAGCGTTTATGGAAAGAATGAAATTATTCCAATGCCTGGCTCATAGAAAACATAAAGCAGATGTGTGTCGAGTGAATGAAGACGGAACAAATTAATAGATGAGCATAGTCTGGGCCCCAAAGTGGATCAGCCCCTCATGAATGGCCTGGGCAAGAGAGCACAGCTGAGGCTCCCTTACCATATATCTAAATAATAAAAGTTACAAGACAAGCTAACTGACAAACTTGTAGAATAAAATGTTCTTGCTTCCTGTCTCAACAAAAACATCTTTAAAACGAAAAGGGGAAAGATACATGAAAAGTTATGAATGAAGTGTGACATAAAGTGGGCAAAATATCAAAGATGTTTGAGTCTAATATTGCAAATGTTGAGGTATTCTATTAAGGGGATGACAATTTGGGGATAAATAACAAAATAAAGACAAATATAACCCATAAAGTATACACATCTAGCCTATATCATTTATTTTTCTTGCCTCCATTTCAGCAAAAGCAATGGGTTTTTTTTGTTACACTTGAGTTTTTCACATCATTTATGTTTTATTGACAGTAATGCCAGATTGCAGAACTTTTCTTGGATCACTGAAGTTTTTAGATCTTTTTATGTAGAAATTACTTTCAACCTGGAGAAGCGCAAATATGTGAACTCATATATACAAGAATATTAAGTGTGCGTATTGCATGGAGCACTGGGTGTGGTACATGAACAATGAATCTTAGAACACTGAAAAAGTAAAATAAAATAAAATAAATTAAAAAATAAATTAAAATGATATTGACTTTTTTCTTAAAAAAAAGAATATTAAGTGCGGCAGTTGATTGCTGTTAGTAGTTTATAATGACAAAAATAGAAATAAATGAGCACATCGCTGTGGGAATGGGTGAATAAATTTTGACACAGCTGCACCATATTAGACAGCCACTGAAGGCAAGAAATGATTGTATCAGTTAACTTGGAGGGATTGCCAGGAGATATTCCTTAGAAAAGCTATATGTACAGAAATGTGTACAATTCATCTCATTTCCAAAAAATAGAAAGTGACAAACCCCACATGTCTATGTGTACTTTTGACATATTTCTGTAGGATGTTTGAACATGGAGAAAAGCATGGAAGGATTCCCACTGATGGTTAACGTGGATTTTCTGTGTGTATATACGGAGGGAGTGGTGATGCAAGTTGTAAGAGGACTGTAGATATGAAGAGAGAAAGTAAAATCTGGCTAAGAAGAATACTCTATACTTAATTTGATCTCCATCGTTCTATATTCTGTATGCATTGTTCAGAAGATGGGAAATCAGAGGGAAAGTTTACATTCACATTTACTGATGTAGAGGTGTGTTAACAGATATGGAATTGTCCAGAAAAATACTGTGATA
>JAPYYM010004079.1:0-10463 GCA_028534135.1 Potos flavus
AACACTCATGAAAGAAATTGAAGAAGACACAAAAAGGTGGAAAAGCATTCCATGCTCAGAGACCAGATGAATAAACATTGTTAAAATGTCTGTACTACCCTGAACAATCTATACTTGCAATGCCATCCCGATCAAAATTCCACCAGCATTTTTCAAAGGGCTGGAACAAACAATCCTAAAATTTGTTTGGAACCAGAAAAGACCCCGAATTGCTAAGGAAATGTTAAAAAAAAAAACAAAGCTGGAGGCATCACATTGCCTGATTTCAAGCTCTACTACACAGCGGTGATCACCAAGACAGCATGGTATTGGCACAAAAACAGACACGTAGACCAGTGGAACAGAGTAGAGAGCTCAGATATGGACCCACAACTCTACGGTCAAATAATCTTTGACAAAGCAGGAAAAAATATCTAGTGGAGAAAAGACAGTCTCTTCAAAAAATGGTGTTGGGAAAATTGGACGGCTCTATGTAGAAGAATGAAACTTGACCATTCTCTTACACCATACACAAAGATTAACTCGAAATGGATAAAAAACCTCGACGTGAGGCAGGAATCTATCAAAATCCTAGAGGAGAACATACGCAGGAACCTCTTCGACATCAGCCACAGCAAATTCTTTCAGGACATGTCTCAGAAGACAACGGAAACAAAAGTAAAAATGAACTTTTGTGACTTCATCAAGATAAAAATCTTCTGCAAAGCAAAGGAAACAGTCCACAAAACAAACAGGCAACCCACAGAATGGGAGAAGATATTCTCAAATGACACGACAGTCAAAGGTCTGATATCTATAAAGATCTATAAAGAACTCCTCAAACTCAACACTCGAAAAACAGATAATCACGTGAAAATGTGGGCAGAAGACATGAACAGACAGTTCTCCAAAGAAGACATACAAATGGCTAACAGACACATGAAGAAATGTTCATCATCATTACGCATCAGGGAGATTCAAATCAAAACCACACTGAGATACCGCCTTACACCAGTTAGAATGCCCAAAATCAACAAGACAGTAAACAACAAATGTTGGAGAGGATGTGGACAAAGGGTAACCCTCTTCTACTGTTGGTGGGAATGCAAGTTGGTGCAGCCACTTTGGAAAACAGTGTGGAGATTCCTCAAGAAATTAAAAATGGAGGTATCCTATGACCCTACAAGTGCACTACTGGGTATTTACCCCAAAGATGCAGATGCAGTACAAAGAAGGGCCACATGTACTCCAATGTTCTTAGCAGCAGTGGCCACAATCGCCAAACTGTGGAAAGAGCCACGAAACCCTTCAACAGATGAATGGATCAGGAAGATAGGGTCCATATATACAATGCAATATTATGCCTCCATCAGAAAGGATGAATACCCAACTTTTGTTTCAACGTGAACTGGACTGGAAGAGATTATGCTGAGTGAAATAAGTCAAGGGGAAAGAGTCAATTATCATATGGTCTCACTTACGTGTGGATATTAAGGAAAAACATGGAGGACATTGTGAGAGGGAAGGGAAGTGTGAGTTGTAGGAAATTTGAGGGGCGATGAACCATGAGGGATGGTGAACTCTGAGCAACAGACTGAGGGTTTTGGAGGGGTGGGGGTTGGGGGTTGGGTGAGCCTGGTGGTGGGTATTGAGGAGAGCACATATTGCATGGAGCACTGGGTGTGGTACATGAACAATGACTCTTGTAACACTGAAAAAATAAAAGCGTTTGGGAGAAAAAAAGAAAAGAAAAATCTAGCCTTGGAGTTTAGATGGCAGAGTACTAGGGGGACCTATGCTTGCTTGTCCCTTTAACACAGCCACATAAATATCGAATCATTCTGAACATCCAAGAAATTGATCTGAGGACTGAGAGAACCAACTGCACATCTGGAGGAAGTAAAACAGCCACCTTGTGGAAGGTAGGAGCCTCAGAGAGTTGATTTGGGGGACAAAAGAATGGTGGGTTCTGCAGAGGGGAGGAACTCCTGATCATGGAGAGAGAGAAAGATAAGGAGGGAGGGAGGGAGGGAGGGAGAGAGAGAGAGAAAGAGAGAGAGAGAGAAAGCACCGCATTCACACGTGATTGCACAAGAAAAACTCTTCCCCAAAAACATTGACTGGGAAAAGGAGAGGGCCTGACTACCACAGTTGTTTATAAATAATGGACATCAAAGTCTGGTTTTAGAAGTCCACTCCATTGCTGTAGTCATGCCTGGTAGGCTCAGCAGTGTTACTGTGGGGAAGGGGGCAGATGCCCTGGAGCAGATAATGTGTCTAAGGATCCCCTGGGTTGCAGGGGAAAAAATAGTTCCCTTCCTGGAGTACATTTGGGAGAGATGGCACGGCCTGTCCGGGAAAAAAGAGCTGACAGGCACCAATGTTGTTGCCTTGTCCAATTCACATAGGAACAGAGACACCTGCTGAGGCCAGCAACCTTGGTTCCTGTCTTTTGCTGTACTTTACTATAAACTCTGAACTGCTGTGTGGTTGTGTGACTGCTTTTCTGAGACAAACTGGCAACAGCCACAGTACAGTGAGACCTTTCCTCAGAGGATCAGTGTGGGTACAGACCAGTGTGGGTACAGACCTACAGACCATGTAGGGTACAGACCATGTAGACCCTAAAACTTGGAGTCTTGAATCCCAGCTGCACACCTGACATAAAACACAGGAGAACTATGCCACCTGGCAGGCAGAAAGCTTGGACATAGACAGAGTGAAGGCAAGGATCCAAAGGAAGCAAAGTATAGAAAGGGGAAATGTTTTGCTCTTCTATGAGGGCTCTCCTGAAGAGTGGCAGGCACAAACTCCCCACTCCCAAGGACAAGAGAGTGAGACGACGCCATTTTCTCCCCCTGCCCAGCAGCACTGACTGACTTCAGTGAACAACACAGTGTCTCTAGTAGATGCTGGAACCATTTACAACAAACCTCACCCCCCCTGTGCCTATTAGGTTTATTTTTGATAGGGAAAATACACCTCAGGTCCAGTCCAGCCAGCCCTTCCTCCAGAAGACCAACACAAACCACTTGCATGCACCAAGCCTACTGATCATAGAGTGTTGCAAAGCTTCAGCTCTAGGGGAAATAGGATCTAGATTCTTTTAACAAACAGAACGAAATACACCTAGTTAAAACTTGCCATACAGTGGACAAGGTCTAAACACACCCCACTGCAAGCAAGGAGAAATTTTGCATGGACTGACCTGAAGGAAGGAGCAACCAAAACACAACACCAGAGTGCACACTCTGAAGGACTAGCCGCAAGACAGGACAGGACTTCTTCATTACATAGTCATTACTCTCAGGAGCAAGAAAAGTAACAGGCTTTCCCAACACACACACACACACACGCACGCATGCACACGCGCGCGCGCGCACACACACACACACACACACACACACACACACACAAAACTATGACCTAGAAAAATAACAAGATGGAGGAATTCACCCCAAAAGAAAACAGGAAGAAGTCACAGCCAGGGACTTAATCAAAACAGATACAAGTAAAATGCCTAAACCAGAATGTAAAACAGCAATCATACGAATACTAGCTAGACTTGAAAAACAAAACAAAACAAAACATAGAAGACACTAGAGGATCCCTTACTACAAGGATAAAAGAACTAAAAATGAGTCAGGCTGAAAGAAAAAAAATGCTATAACCAATATGCAAAACTGACTGGATGTAATCACAAGGATGGACAAAGCAGAAGAATGAATCAGTGACAGAATAAATTATGGAAAATAATGACGTTAAAAAAAGGGAAATAAAAGTATTGGATCATGAATACAGGCATAGAGAATTCAGTGATTCCTTTTACCGTAAGAACATTTGTATCATGGGAGTCCCAGAAGAAGAAGAGTGATAAAAAAGAGAGAAAAGTTTTATTTGAGCCAATTACAGGAGTAAAGAATCCTGAAAGTAGCAAGGGGGAAAAAAAATCCTTAACCTAAAAGGAAAGACAAATCAGGTTCACAGCACATCTATACACAGAAACTTCACAGGCCAGTAGAGAGTTCCATGATATATTCAAAGTGCTGAATAGGAAAAATATGTAGTCAAGAATACTTTATCCAACGAGGCTGTCATTCAAAATATAAGAAGAGATAAAGAGTTTCCCAGACAAACAAAAACTAGAGGAGTTTGTGGCCATTAAACCTGCCTTGCAAGAAATATTAAAGGGGACTGTTTTAGTGTGAAAGAAAGACCAAAAGCAACAAAGACTAGAGAGGAACAGAGAACATCAGCAGAAACACCAACATTACAGGTAACACAATGGCACTAAATTCCTACCTATCAATAATCACTCTGAATATAAATGGACTAAATGCTCCAATCAAAACACATAGGGTATCAGAACGGATAAAAGAACAAGACTCACCTATAAGCTGCCTCCAAGAGGTTCATTTTATTCTTTTTAATTTTCTTTAAATTTATTTAAAGTAGACTCCACGTGCAGCATGGAGCCCAACATAGCACTTGAACTCACAACCCCGAGTTCAAGAACTGAGTTGAGATCAAGAGTCAAACACTTAACCACCTGAGCCACGCAGGTGCCCCAGGAGACTCATTTTAGACCTAATAACAGCTGTATTTTGAAAGTGAGGGAATGGAGAACCATCTCTCATGCTAATACCATCAAAAGAAAGCCAGAGTAGCCATTCTTATATCAGAGAAACTACAGTGTAAACCAAAGACTAACAAGAATGAAGGAGGGCACTAGGTCAAAATAAAGGGGTCTATCCCTCAAGGAGATCTAACAATTATAAATATTTATGGCCCGAACTTGGCAGCACCCAAATATATAAATCAATTAAAAACAAACATTAAGAACTCATTGATAATAATACAATAATAGTAGGGGACTATAACACTGACTCACAGCAATTGACAGATCATTTAAGCAGAAAAGCAGCAAGGAAACAATGGATTTGAATGACACACTGGATGAGATGGACTTAGATATATTCAGACTATTTCATCCTAAAACAGCAGAACACACATTCTATTCAAGTGCACATGGTACATTCTCCAGAATAGATTACATACTGGGTCACAAATCAGGACTCAACTGGTACAAAAAGACTGAGACCATACCATGCATACATTCAGGCCTGAACCCTATGACTGGAAGTCAATCATAAGAAAAAAGTCAGAAAAAACAAAACTTCATAAAGGTTAAAGAACATCGGAAAGACCAAAATTTCATAAAGGTTAAAGAATATCCTACTAAAGAATGAATGGTTTAACCAAGCAAATTAAAGTATATATGACTATATATATGGAAGCATATGTATCTATATCTATATCTATACCTAATCTGTATCTATATATTTGAAAATGAAAAGGCAACAGTCCAACTCTGAGATTCAGCAAAGGTGGTCCTAAGAGGGAAGAATGTAGAAATACAGTCCTACCTCAAGAACCAAGAAGTCTCAAATACACAAACTAAACTTATACCTAATGGAGCTAAAACAGGAACAGCAAATAAAGCCAAAATTCAGGAGAAAAAGGAAAATAATTAAGACTAGATCAGAAACAAATAACCAGATATCAGTGAAACTAAGAGCTGGTTCTTTCAATCCCTAGCCAGACTTATCAAAAAGAAAAGAGAAAGGACCCACATAAATAAAATCAGAAATGAGAGAGGAGATACAATAACCAACATCACAAAAATATAAACAATTATAAGTATTATGAAAAATGAAATGCCATCAAACAGGGCAATCTGGAAGAAATGAAAAAATTCCTAGGAACATACAAACTACAAAGGTGAGACAGAAAGAAATAGAAAATTTGAGCAGAACCATAATAAGGAAAGAAATTGAATCAGTAATCAAAAATCTCCCAACAGGGGCACCTGGGTGGCTCAGTGGGTTAAAGCCTCTGCCTTTGGCTCAGGTCATGATCTCACGGTCCTGGAATCGAGTCCCGCATTGGGCTCTCTGCTCGGCGGGGAGCCTGCTTCCCCCCTCTCTCTGCCTGCCTCTCTGCCTACTTGTCATCTCTCTCTCTCTGTCAAATAAATAAATAAAATCTTAAAGAAAAAATCTCCCAACAAATAAAAGTCCAGGGCCAGATGGCTTCCCATGGGGAATTTTTCCAGACATTTAAAGAAGAGTTAATACTTACTCTACTCAAAGTGTTCAAAAAAATAGAAATGGAAGGAAAACTTCCAAACTCATTCTGTGAGGCCAGCATTACTTTGATTCTGAAACCAGACAAAGACCCCACTAAAAAGGAGAATTCCAGGGAATATCCCTGATGAACACACATGCAAAAATTCTCAACAAGATTCTAGCAAATCAAATCCAACAGTACATTAAAATTCACCACCATCAAGTGGGATTTATACTTGGGCTGCAGGGTTAGTTCAATATTCACATCAATCAACTGGAGAAACCACATTAATAAATGAAAGGCTAAGAACCACATGATCCTCGCAATAGTTGCAGAAAAAGCATTTGACAAAGTGTAGCATCCATTCTCTCTTTTTTTTTAATTTTTTCAGTGTGTGTAGCCTCCATTCTTGATAAAAATCCTCAACAAAGTAGGGATAGAGGAAATATACCTCAACATCATTAAAGCCATATATTAAAGACCCACAGTGAATATGATCCTCAATGGGGATAAACTGAATACTTTTCCTCTATAGTCAGGAAGAAGATACACATGTCTACTCTCCCAGTTTTTATTTAAGATAGTACTGTAAGTCTTAGCCTCAGCAATCAGAGAACAAAAGAACTAAAAGGCATCAAAATCGGCAAGGAAGAAGTCAAACTTTCAGTATTTGCAGATAACATAATACTATATGTAGGAAATCTGGCAGACTCCACCAAAAATTGGAAGAACTAATACAAGAATTCAGTAAAGTCATAGGATATAAAATCAATGTACAGAAAAAAGTTGCATTTGTATACAATAATGAAGTAGCAGAAAAAGAAATGAAGGAATCAATATAATTTACAATTGCACCAAAACAATAAGATTCCTGGGAATAAACCTAACAAAAGAGGTAAAAGATCTATACTCTGAAAACTGTAAAACACTTATGAAAGAAATTGAAGAAGATGTAAGGAAATCAAAAAATATTCCATGCTCATGGACTGGAAGAACAAACATTGTTAAAATGTCTATAGTACTCACAGTAGTCTACATATTTAATGCAATTCCTATCAAAATACCAAGAGCATTTTTCACAGAGTAGGAGAAAGAATCCTAAAATTTTTATGGAGCCCATAAAGACCCCAAATAGCAAACAAAACCCTGAAAAAGAAAATCAAACCTGGAGGCATCACAATTCAGGTCTTCAAGCTATATCACAAAGATGTAACCCTCAAGATAGTATGGTCCTGACACAAAAACAAACACATAGATCAAAGAAACAGAATAGAAAACCCAGAAATGAACCCACAACTGTATGATCAACTAATCTCTGATAAAGCAGAAAAGAATATCCGGTGGAAAAAAGACAGTCTCTTCAAAAAATAGTATTGGGAAATATGGACAGCAACATACAGAAGAATGACACTGGACCACTTTCTTATACCATGAGTAAATTCAAAATGAATGGACGACCTAAATTTGAGACAGGAATCCATCAGAATTCTAGAGGAGAACACAGACAACAACCTCTTTGAGCTTGGCCACATCAACTTCTTGCCAGAAACGTCTCCAAAGGCAAGAGAAGCAAAAGGAAAAATGTACTAGTGGGAACTTCATCAAAATAAAAAGCTTCTTGGAAGCTTTTTATGGAAAAAGTCCATAAAACTAAGAGGCATCTTACAAAATGGGAGAAAATATTTGTAAGTGACATATCTGATAAAGGGTTAGTATCCAAAATCTATAAAGAACTTATCAAACTCACCACCTCCAAAATTAATATTATAGTTAAGAAATTGGCAGAAGACACGATCAAACATTTTTCCAAAGACATACAGGTTGCTAACAGACACATGAAAAGTTGCTCAACATCACTCATCATCAGGGAAATACAAACAAAACCATGATGTGATACTATCTTACACATTGTTAGAATGGTGAAATTGAGCAACATAGGAAACAGCAGATGTTGGCCAGGATATAGAGAAAACGGAATTCTCTTACACTATTTGTGGGGGTGCAAACTGGTGCAGCACTCTGGAAAACATATGGCGGTTCCTCTAAAGTTAAAAATAGAACTACCCTATGACCCAGTAATTGTACTACTAGAAGTTTACCCAAAGGATATAGAAATACAGATCCAAAGGGACACGTGCTCCCCAATGTTTATAGCAGCAGCATTATGAACAATAGGCAAACTATGTAAAGAGCTAAATGTCCATTGACTGATGATGGATAAAGATGATGTGACATGTATATATGTGTGTGTGTGTGTGTGTGTGTGTGTGTACATATATACATGTAAGTATGTATATATATGAATATTAGTCATCAAAAAGAATGATATCTTGCCGTTTGCAGTGATGTGGACGGAGCTAGAATGTATTATTGTAAGCTAAATAAATCATTAATAGAAAGACGAATACCATATGATTTCAGTCATATCTATAATTTAAGAAAACAGATGAAACATATTGGAAAGAAGAAAAAGAGAGAGGAAAGCAGGAGGGGGCAAGATGGTGCCAGAGTAGGGAACCTCATTTCATCTGGTCCCTTGAATTTAGTTGGATATCTATCAAACCACTCTGAACATGCACAAATTCAACCTGAGATGTAAGAAGATTTATCTAGATCTCTACAAGCAGAAAAACGACTACTTTTTGCAAGGTACAAGGTGCAGAACCTTGAATCTTTGAGGGAAATATCAGAAGATAAATGGAGGGAGCCTCCAAAAGCTGGCCCCCAGGGAGTGATATAACACTGGAGCAAAAAATCAGGATCCTTAGACCCTTGGAATTCTGCTCCAGTGAGAGACACCCATTTTTGAAAAGGGCACAGAGGATGAACAGGGCAGAACTCTAGGTGGATCATTGTGCTCTCAGGATCCCAGGAGACACAGAAAGAATGGCGGTACCTGAACTGATAGAGTGCCCAAACAGTGGAGTGGGGAAACTGGTTATGGTCAGTGAGCCCAGGAAGCATTTTCAGCTCCAGTTGCCATAACTGGGAGACGGGCAGGTTGGGAGACCACTCATTGCCTGAGCACCATGAAAAGGACTGGAACTTGTGGGTTTTTTTACCATCCCCTGGGAGGGGTGAAATGGCTGCAGAGCAGGGTGTGCGCGCAAGCCCACAACTGCTTGAAGTTGCAAAGACAAAGCGCAGTGACAATCTCGGTTCCCTGGGACTTGCCTGGGGTGGACTGCAGTGGTTGAGAACCGCGGGAGTCTGTGGAGTTTGAGGCACATGGAAGTGGAGACTTCTTGACTTGGAGGGTTTATTGAAGATGGGGGACTGTGATCTTGCAGTCCTGGACCAGAGATCAGGGCAGCCATTTTTGCTCTGATCCTCTGAAGAGGCATGGAAAGCCTTCAGGGAAAAAAAGCCACGCTGACCACAAGAATATATTGAGCCCATCCCCTGACAAGGGGTGGGGCAACTTCACCCAGGCAAAGACACCTGAGAAGCAGCTCGGAGGCCCCTCCCCCAGAAGACTGACTGGAAGAACAGGTGAATGACAAGCTTATGGATATCACAACATTTTTAAAACTCCAGGGCCAGGGGAAAATAGTATATTGACTCCAGGTGTTTCCTCAGGACTCATTTATCCTTCAGTCTAAAATTTTCCATTTACTATTATTTTTTTTTTTTACATTTTTCCCGATTCAACTAGATTCTTTACCAAATTATGTTTTTAGTCACTTTCAACTTTCGTTTTTTCACATGTACATTTTATGGCTATAAGCTTTATTTTTGTCCTTTCTTCACTCTATTAAATTATATATATATATAATGTATATATATGTAAATTGTTTTGTTTGCAATTTTGGGATGTAGTTTCTTCTAACACACAGACCAAAATTGAATCAGGAACAGGTGGATTATCCTGCTTTGTCCACCCTGCGAGATTATAGTCTCTCTACCCATCCCTTTTTTATTGTTTTGTTTCATTCTGGCTATATTTGCTTTTCTGTGGTGTCTTCCCAACCACTTTGGATTTTTTCTTGGGTGCATTTTGCTTGGGTCATGGTTGATATATTTTTTTTCCCAAATACTTTAATTTTATTTTGTTTTGTTTATTATTATTATTTTTTGTTTTGTTTTGTTTTTCCCAATTACTTTTATTCTATTTTTTCAGTGTTTCAAGATTCATTGTTCATGTACTACACACATTGCTCCATGCAATACGTGCCCTCCTCAATACCCACCACTAGGCTCGCCCAACTCCCCACCCCCCTCCCCTCCAAAACCTTCAGTTTGTTTCTCAGAGTCCACAGTCTTTCATGGTTCATCTCCCCCTCCGATTTCCACCATTTCACCCTTCCTTTCCTTCTCACAATGTCCTCCATATTTTTCCTTATGCTCCACATGTA
>JAPYYM010000408.1:0-14717 GCA_028534135.1 Potos flavus
TAGGGTGGCTGGGTTATGGACATTGAGGAGGGTATGTGCTATGGTAAGTGCTGTGAAATGTGTAAGCCTGAGGATCCACAGACATGTACCCTGGGGCAAATAATACATTATGTGTTAATTAAAAAATAAAAAAATAATAAAAAACTAAAAAAAAACAAAAAAAATCAGTGAAACAAGATAGTTAATATTTCCAAATATAAAAGTTATAAACTACCAAAAAATCAAGTAAAAATCTTATGAAATTATATATATCATTCTAATACAATATTATTAAATATAATTTTATTTTATTTTTTAAAAGATTTTATTTAAAAAAAAAGATTTTATTTATTTGAGAGAGAGTGAGAGAATGAGAGCGAGCAAGCATGAGAAGGGAAAGGTCAGAGGGAGAAGCAGACCCCTGCTGAGCAGGAAGCCCGATTCAGGACTCGATCCTGGGATTCCAAGATCATGACCTGAGCTAAAGGCAGTCACTCAACTAACTGAGCCACCCAGGTGCCCCCATTAAATATAATTTTAAAAAATAAAATGAAACCACTGGAAGTAATTATTTTACAAAATTAAACCATAACAGAAACTTTATTTGATTTTTGTGTTATTTTAAGCAACAAAGTGTCTCAGTAATGTATGTACATTTTCATGCAAACTTTTCTGTTTTGCTCTTTTTGATTCAGTACTGATCAGAGAAATAGTGGGGAGATAGTAAGTCTACTCCATATCTTGTTGATAATTTTGAAAAAAAAATCTTCTTGAACAATTTCTTATTTTACAGCAAAAGCTATAATCTTTGTATTGATTTTGAATTGTTGATTTTTTTTCCAAAAAAAGCTGTTCCTAGTACATTAGTTTTCATCATGTGTAAATTTACAACTTTACCCCAAATTTTTAATCCAGTATTAACTCTGGATAGAGAAGAGATTGGTTCAGCAAGTACTTCCATCATAAACTGATTAACTGGATCACTAATTTTCATCAAGATTTAATGCTTTGGATTGCAAATTGGTCATTTCACGGATATGCCCAGAGCTGGTTTCTCTAGCAGCTACTAGCTGTAAGGTTTCCCTCAACTTCAGACCCCCTACCTGTCCCTGCACCTTGCCCAGAGCTGTGACACCCTTACAGAGTGGTACAGCTCAGCTGCCGGTGCTTCTAGACTCTCAGCATTTATTTAGCATTTCCGTTTCCCCTTCTCGCAGTAGAGCTTCCGGTCGCACCTGCAGGCAGCAGTCTAACTATAGCCGTTAGTATTTCCCTTCCCACCTGAACAGGAGGGTTAACTCTTCCTACGCAAAGGAGAAATGAGTCAGCCTCAAGAGCAGCCTATTCTTCCACTCTGGCAGATTTTCTGGTTGGAAGGGTAAGGAAGAGGGGTGAAGATGAAGGAAAGAGGAGATAGTGAGGGAACGGAGTTACAAAGAGCTGCAGAAGGCTTACGGCAAGGGAGCAAGGCCTGACGAGTTTAGCAGGGACAGAGCAAAGTCAAGAGCTGAATAATCCTGCAGGTTGATATTTGAAATTAGGGTTTTCCAGCCACAAAAACACTATTTCAGTATTTATTCTTTTTCTTGGTTTTAACATACTTTTTATTTAAACTGATTTGCCTAACTATATTTTCCTTGAGCTAGTATCACTGAAACAATAAAAAAAAAAAAAAAAAAAAAATCAATGGTTGGAGGAGTTCAAGACTACACAATTACACTGATTTGTACAATGGAAAAAGTAGGCAATATAAAGAAAAACTGAGACCAAGTATTCTAAAATTATTTTCCACTGAATAAAACAGGCTACTGAATTCCAGATATTTGCTTTTACAGAAAAGGATGATAGCTTTTATTTTATAATGTATCTACTTAATTCTAATATCACTTTTTTCTATATGCTACTAAAGAGGCCTCACAATTTGAATCAATTTCTTAAAAAGTCCATATCAGTTACCTTAAAATAAGTTCATATCAGGTAGTAATGAATGATTATTTATTAAAGAATGTTAAGACTGATATCAACTAAACATTTAGTAATAGACATAAAACTTTAAACTATGATCCTTGGAAAAAGTGTTAATTTCCTGAATAAGGAAAAATCCATAATGCCAGCTTCACTCTGCACATATGTGAAATGTGTTACTATTAAAAGTCATGGTTAAAGTCTAAGAATCAATGCTCAAGTTAGCACATTAATTTCTCTGTAGTTGTATTTCCTTCTTTTTTTTTAAAAAAATATTTTATTTACTTATTTGACAGAGAAAGAGATCACAAGTAGGCAGAGAGAGAGAGAGGGGGAAGCAGGCTCCCTGCTGAGCAGAGAGCCTGATGCAGGGCTTGATCCCAGGACCTTGAGATCATGACCTGAGCCGAAGGCAGAGACTTAACCCACTGAGCCACCCAGGTGCCCCTGTATTTCCTTCTATTTGTAGTCTTTATCCTCCTGATACAACCAAAAATATAAAATGACAAATTTTATTTAAAAATCTATATTAATCAGAATTTAAAAACCATAGCTACCTTTTCCAGTACACAGTTAAAAAAAATGGAATACAAAATTTTCCTAAAGAAATATTTTTATAGGGATGCCTGGGTGGTTCAGTCAGTTGAGTGTCTGACTCTTGATTTCGGTTCAGGTTGTGATCTCAGGGTCATGAGATCGAGCTTGGCATCGGGCTCCATACTCAGTGAGAAGTCTACCTGAGACTCTCTCTTCCTCTCCTTCTGCCCCTCCCCCCATTCTTTCTCTCTCTCAAATAAATAAGTCTTTAAAAAATACACTCTTATAAACGTTATCAGCAATGTATGAATAAATAGGAAGATTCTGAATCTGGGGAAAAAAGGTTGCAGATCTTTTCTACTCTGCATCACCTCTAACAAGAATAGTTCTACAAATGAGTATTATACCTAAAAGACAAAGTAAGAAAAAGTATGATAGTAACAATGCATTGTGTCTGAACAGGTCAGCACTCTTACAGTAAAATGAAATGTACAAATCATTACTTACTCAGACATTCTTTCAAAGCCAAAGCTTGAACATTAGCTAACTGTTTCTCCCTCTGTATAAGATGCTCACCAGAAAAATGTGGAAGTGACAAGAAGTCAAAAGGAAAGCCTGAGAAATAGAGAAAAGTATTAAGGATGTTTTATGACAATAATATTCAGTTCCCAGAAAATGTGTTATTACATAATTTTAAAAAATAAAAGCCAGTTACTCATTTCGCTTGCTCTTGTTGATCTCAAAATAATAATTAAGATGCGGAAATTAAGCATACTAAATTATTTTGCATTTTAAACTCTGACCTGCCTCTTAAATTGAGGGAATTTAGGTAACAGAGTAGAATTTCCTCCATCGCATTTTCTTTTATGGCCTCAGCTACTGAAACTCCTACACAAAGCAGGGAGTATGGCAGCTAGTCTTTATAGATGCTCCCCAATCAACCACACTTAGTATTCACGCACTGTGTAGTCCTTCCACAATGAATCCAGGCTAGCTCTATGAAAGCAATAAGGTACTACGGTAAAAGTGACAGTGAATGAGTTCAGGCTAAGTCAAAAAACCTGGAGGCTTCTTAGAACAATGCTCTAAGAGAAGATAGCAACCAGGTAAGAAATCAGACTACCCCAAGACTATTGTGTTGTAAGGAAGCCCAAGCTGGCTATGAGAAAAGGGCCTGTGAAGAGAACGTCAGCTCTCATTCCAGCCATCCTAACCCAGGAGCCAAACAGGCAGGTGAAGAAGCCATCTTATAAGCTCCATTAAGTCTTCAAGAGAATGGAGCCCCAGCTTTATATGGCTGCAAACCTAAGTGGGACTTCAAAATAGAACCATCCAGCTGAGCCCAGTCAACCCAAAAGACTATGAAAAATAATAATAAATAGTCATTTATAAGCTAAATTTGGAGTGGTTTGGCATATACTGATGGATAACCAAAACTTGGAACTTGGAGAGAAAAAAAGATGGGCAATAAAATGGAACAAGATACTTTAGAGGAAATAAGCAAAAATTAGAGCTAAATTATAGAAAAATATTATATGTTTAAAGTGGAAAATACAAACAGGACGCCTGGGTGGCTCAGTCAGTTAAGTATCTGCCTTCAGCTCAGGTCATGATCCCAGAGTCCTGGGATTCAGGTCTTTGTCAGGCTCCCTTCTTAGTGGAGAGTCTGCTTCTCTCTCTGCCCCATGCCCTCGTGCTTCCACATGTGAGCTCTCTCTCTGAAATAAAAAAATAAAATCTTTAGGGGCTCCTGCAGGGCTCAGTGGATTAAAGCCTCTGCCTTCGGCTCAGGTCATGATCTCAGGGTCCTGGGATCGAGCCCCACATCAGGCTTCTGCTCAGCAAGAAGCCTGCTTCCCACCCCCCACCCCCCCCGCCTGCCTCTCTGCCTATTTGCGATCTCTCTCTCTCTGTCAAATAAATAAATAAAATCTTTAAAAAAATAAAAATAAAAATAAGTAAAATCTTTAAATATAATTAAATAAATAAGTGGAAAATACTAAAAATTACCTATTTGGAATCAAAGGCTGACCTACTAAATTATACTAAGTATAATGAAAAAGGGATTAATTATCTGTACTCTAAATTGTTCATATATGCTATAATGTGTTCAAAATAAAAGGTATATTGAAAGTGAAATGGAGTTTGGGGATAATGAAATCATTAAAAACCATATAAGTTAACTGCATATACAAACAAATATAAAAACGTTTTCCACCTAAAATTAACACTTACTCAGTTTGGCTTCTACTGTCCTTGCTTTCATCTTTCCATGAATTAAACTGAGTGCAAACGAGCCATTGATCTGGTTGGCTGAGTGAATCAATGTGGCTTTACATTTTCCGTTGCCATTACCTTGTAACAGGAGATAATAGCTAGAACACTCTCCTTTCACTTCAACATCTGGAACTAAACAAAAACAATTATGGCAGCATCAGTCATTTGACCATAGGGTATAATGACTTTCTATGTTATTTGAAAACAAACTGTTATGCAACCTATTTTGAGTAGCATTTGTTCATTTAACTCAGAAAACGGAAAGCAGAGAATCATAACAAAAATGATACAAAGCATACATATTTTACCTTAAAATGATGTGTCCTTGTTCATTAACTTTTGATATGGCCCACTAGAGTCCCATGATATCTTTCTTATATGACCACACCCATAATGTATCAACTATTCTTTCCAACCTCTATTTCTTTAAAATAGAATAAACTGACCCCTGTGAGCACACACACAATTCCACTGGTGGAGCTGAAGTGTACAGATGCACTCCAGGGTAGCTTTTCAGTCCCTGCAGTGGGCATCCATAATGTATTTTACAGAGGGAATGGAGAGAATTCATTAATCTGGCATGCCAGTTACATGAAGGTCACTTAAGACAGCTTCTTGTATATTTTAAAAACAAATCGAGTGAGGGTTATAGTGAAGGTCAAAGAAAACTGTCAAGCCTTTGAGATTAAAAATAGGAGTCCCTTTTTTGTTGAAGATGGTAAATTAGACATAAGCATTCATTTTCACTATCTCCTGAAATTCCACAAAATGAGAATAAAGAGATTTTAAAAATAGCATAAATCTACAAGGACTAATATCTGACAGAAGAGACAACAGAAACTAATTTTGAAAGCAGAAAAGCAAATGAATAATTGGTAATAGACTGCTAAGGAAGCTGAGAAAAACAGTGGAGAGGGCTTAAAAGCAACATAATTTATATTACAATCCCTGACAAGACTCTGAGACGCTGGTCCCAGACGGCACTGGAAGCAACATGAAGGTGAAATAGGAAAACAGGTTGAAGTCTTTGAGCAGCTTGGCATCCTGACCAGTTCTTATTCTACTGAGGCACATGATTGTCCTTTTCCCAGTCCAGAAGACTAGTGATTCATTCTCTACGAAAGTAAAACAAGGTGTCTCTGGCCTGAGATACCTGACAGAGAGTACGGTTAGAGTTCATTATCAGTGGATTAAGTATGTACTTGTATATTGAATATTGAGACCCTTTACCCTTCTTTACCTATATAACTTCTAGAATTTTGGAAGCTAGATAACAGAATTGAGCTTTCTTGGAAATGTGGTCAGTCCTAGAGTAAAGACTGAAGAATCCCAACCTTGGGGTCAGCTAAGGTCCCAGTGAGATCACCCTAAAACAAAGATCAGAGTCAACAAGCTATACTCATGTACCCAAATCTTCCCATTAGCTTTCTGGTACTATCCCTTAAATGTGAGCAGGCAGGCAAATGTTATGAGATCTCAAGGAAAGCTGCTAGTATGAAAACTAAATGCCAAAATAAACAGAAAAAAAGTGACTTGCAAGGAAATAAAGAATATACAATAAAAAGAACTCACACACACAATACAAACAAACCAACCGGATCACTAAAATCCTCAGAAAAGATTCTACATCCATTAAATAAGAACAAGAGATTATAAGAACATTAGTAAGAAAGAGCTCGTGGAAATTAAAATTAAGAAAGCATAAACATACATTTCACCTAAATGGGTAGAAAAAAAGTTCAGTGAATCTACAGAATGTAGTAAAAAGACAAAGAAATGGAAAATAGTAGAGAAGATAAAGAGAGACACACAAATCAGGAGGAATAACATCTACATAGCACTGAGGGAAGTGAGAACATAAAAAAACAGAGGGAAGGAAATTACCAACAAAATAATTATAAGAACACTTTCCTCAATAAAAAGACAAGCTTCCAGGCATGCTGAGAAGCCAATACAAGAATAAAAATAGACCTACCAAGGTGCATCATCATGAAAATTCAGGAGACTAAGAACAAATAGAAGATTCTACAAAATTCCAGAGAAAATATGGGTTTCCTTTAAAAAAAATAAGAATGAAAACAGCACTAGAATTCTAAATAACAGTACTAAAAGCTAGAAGACAATGGGGCAATACCTTCAAAATTTCAGGAAGATTTTAGCAAATCTGCTCCACTAAAATAGGGACTAAAGGAAGAGGCAAGAAGATTAAAAGCACCAACAAAGAAAGGGCAAAAGAAATTTCCACGATGATGAAAAAATAGTCTTTTAAATCCAAAGCTATAGAACAAAGCTAGAGAAACCAGTCTGGATTAGATATGTCATAAAGATCTGGAAGAGATGGTTGCGTTATGGACATTGAGGAGGGTATGTGCTATGATAAGTGCTGTGAAATGTGTAAACCTGAGGATCCACAGACATGTACCCTGGGGCAAATAATACATTATGCTTTAATTAAAAAATAATAAATAAATAAATAAATAAATAAATACATAAATAAATAAATAAAAGATCTGGAAGAGATTTTTTATATATACATGATTGATAAAATACTTAATGTGCTTGAAGGTACTGAAAGGATTTTCGTCACTGGGGGAAGGCTTTGTGGCTGGATATAAAAAAAGATTCACTGACTCTAGCTAAAACAGAATACTGTACAGGAAAGGAAAATAAGATACATTACATGGCTCAACTGTGAAGAGTGATTATATAATCATAATAATTGAAACAATTAATATTAATTTAAAATAAAAATTGCTGTATGAGAGGGAAATGGGAAGAATTTGACTGTCTGGTGAGAGCAAAGGAGCTTAGAGGATCCATACTTCCCTGTTTGAAAACTTACTATAAAGCTACTGTAATCAAGACATTGAGGCACTAGTGTAACAACAGACATACAGACTAATAGAACTGAGAATCCGTAAGTAAACAGTCACACTTACAGTCATATGCTTTTCAACAAAGGCACCAAGACAATATGATGGTAGAAGGAATAGTCTTTTCAACAAATGGTCTTGGAACAACCGAACATCCAATATGCAAAAGAATAAAGTTGGACCCCTACCCATCTATCTCACATATTAATTCAAAATGGATCGTAGACACAAATTTAAGAGTTAAACTGTAAAGCTCTTACAATAAAACAAAGGCATAAATTTTTCTGACCTTGGGATTAGGCAATGGTTTGTTAAATAAGAGATCCAAAGCACAATGAACAAAAGAAAAAAAAAAAAAGAGAAAACTGAATTTCACCAAAATTAAAAACTTTTGTGCTTAAAAAGTATACTATGAAGAGAACAAAAAGTCAACCCACTATGGACTTGGGGTAATAATGATATGTCAATGCAAGCTTATCAGTTTTAACAAATGTACCATTGGGGTTGAATTGTCAGTAACAGAGGAGGCTATATGTGTGTGAGGACATGGGCTATAGGGAAACTCTCTGTACTTTCTACTCAATTTTGCTGAGTACCTAAAACTGTTCTAAATAAATAAAGATTATTAATTTTAAAAAGTATCTATATGACAATGGATACGTGTGAGGATTAAATATGAGATGCTATAGGGAAAGTGCTTAGATCGATGCCTGACATATACTAATTATTCAGTAAATACTATCAATTAATAAAAAAAAAGTCAACCTACGGAACACAGGAAAATTCTGTAAATAGTATATCTTATAAGGGATTTGTATCTAGAATGTATAAATAATTCCACAATTCCTATGGTAATAAAAAGACAATTCAATTAAAAACTGAGTAAAGGATCTGAATAGACATTCCTCCAAAGATAAATACGAATGGCCAATAAGCACATGTAAATATACTCATCATTAGCCAAAAAGGTCGTATAAATCAAAACCACAAGGAGATACCACTTCACCTCCCTTGGATGAATATAACAAAAAATATAGACAATAACCAGTACTGATAAAGATGCAGAGAAAATGGAACTCTTATAGATTGCTGTTGGGAATACAAAATGGTACAGCAACTGTTTGGCAATTCCTCAAAAAAGTTAAACATATAATTAACATGTGACTCAGAAATGCCACTCCCAGGTTTATATCCAAAATAATTTTAAACATATTTCACATAAAAATATGTACATAAATATTCATGGCAGCATTATTTACAATAGCCCGAAAGGGTCAACAGCTATAGTGTCCATCAACTGATGTGTGAATACATAAGTGAAACATCCAAATGAGTTGTATTCAGCAATAAAAAGAATGAAGAATCGGTGTGTCGTACAACAAAGATGAACATTAAAAACATTATGCTATATGTGAAAGAAGCCGGAGATTAAAGATGACATGCTTATTGTATGATTACATTTAAATGAAATATCCAGAACAGGCAAATCTATACAGAAAGCAATAGATTAGTGATTGCCTAAGGTTGTGGGGAGGAGCAGGCGATGGGAATGGGGAGGAACTGCTAACGGGTTTGGAGTTGCTTTCTGAAGACAAGAAAATGTCCTAAAATGGACCGTGGTGATGGTTACACAATCCATCCTGTGATTAGACTAAAAATGATGGAATTGTATAATTTAAATGATTGAATTGTACGGTGTGTAAACTGTATCTTAACAAAGCTTTTTGTTTTAATTTATAATTAACTTAGGAATGTAAGGTTCTACTCACAAAAAAAGTTCTTAGGATTTTGGAATTTATATGTGTGTGTGTGTATACTTACATGTATATATGTGTATGTGCATATAGGCACATACACATACACTAAGAAAACTTTAATTTTATTAAAACAGTTTATTTCACAGATGAACATACTGTGACTTAAAGCTTATTCCCCCAAACAACCCTGAAGTACAAAAATAAATTTATACAATAGAGACATTAATACTGTTCATAAACATTAATCTTAAAAAAGGAATTTCAATAAAGGTTTTAGGAAGGAAAAACACTTGTTGTTACTAGTTGCATTTGAAACTAAGGTTTGCTAAGACTTATGGAGACTTTAATTCATTTACCAACTTAGGACTTTCCCAATTCAAGTTATTGGTGCCCCTTCAATCCATGGCAGTCTTTCCACATTAATTTTAAATTCCATCCCCTTTATTAGCATTTTAATCTGGAAGCCCGTAATTAAAACAATCTTATTTTCCTCAAAAGAAAAATATTTATTTTAAAGAACTCCCCTAACCATAAGGACTATGCAGTCATTTAAAAAATGTTCCAGGTTTGCCAGGTGTTAATTGAAGACTTATTAAGTAATTTTTATGTAAATACCACAGAGAGGAATAGATTTACAATTAGCATTCTGTCACTCAAATCTCATAGCTCTCCCTAATGAAATAAGGGGAAATGATTACAACAGAAAATTTCTATTTTCTTTTTTTTTAAAGATTTATTTATTTATTTTAGAGAGAGAGAGAGAGAGCACACACCAGGACGAGGGGCACAGGGAGAGAGAGAATCTCAAGCAGACTCCCCGCTGAGTGTGGGGCTTCATCTCATGACCCTGAGATCATGACCAGAGCAGAAATCAAGTGTCAGATACTTAATGGACTTAAGGCACCCAGGTTCCCCTATATATTTTCCTCAGTTATTTTTACACTATCAACTTCTAAGAGATTGATTGGCTTGCATGCCCTCTCTTCACCAAAACAAACATCTATTTGGGATCTACTATACGGGTAAAATGAGAGAGGCAAAAACTACAAGTGCCCTTTAACTGTATCAAATTTTACAAATATCATATAAACTGTAATGAAGAGATGGATCATTATTAGTTTCAATAGCAATCAAAATTCTGGTGAAATAAAAATAAAGTCATATTTTATACCAATAAGTTTCTCAGTGGTTCTTAAAATCCTGTAACATCCCCTCTTTTTAAAAGTTTAATAATATAAAATACAAGATAGTATTAATATAAAGAAGAAATAATATTGATATATTGAAAAAGATCTCAGGATGATGAGGGTAGTAAGATATTTTAGTTAAGTAAATCTTCTGACTTACTGACAAATATTATATATATATGTCTTAAGAAACAACAAAATAATATACATAATTATTTTGATAATCATGCTAAACATTAAACAATAAAATCTAGTTTCAATGTAGGCATTTTAGGACGCTACACACTTTCAATGATATCATTGTTCAAACAATTCTAGACTCAACTTTTCAAAATGGTCCTTAGGGTCAGCTGGAGAATCATAAGGGAAAAAAAAAAAGCAACAACAATGTAATTATATCCACAAAGCATTTTCAAAAAATGTATTGCCTACCTTGATTTCCCACTTTATTCATCAGACCAAGCTTTGAGCAATTAGGCATAAAACTTAGCTTCACTGAGACTAGCCAAGAAAATGCCCTGGCTCAATTCTAAAGATAATTTGAAATGGTTTAAGAAATGATAGTATTGTTGAATAGCTGTATGACACCTCCTACTGTGAAGATTCCAAAAATGCAGAAAATTTATAAATTACATCATGACTGTTTTAAACAAGAAACATTAGGATCATAAACAGTATATATTTCCCTTTAGTTACAACACAGTAAAATAGGCAATTTGAAAGCTACAACAAATAGAGAAACTTTAGAAGACATTTCAAGATTTTATTATCATGAAGAACAATGATCTCTTTATTGTTCCACAGACAAATCCTTTAAGGTTGGACAGAATAACAAAAAGCTACTGCAGAGTTTACAAAGTGTCTACCTTCGTGACCAACTGTGGTTCAAACAAGTTTGTGAGATACACTAAGTAAGTATTACTATCCTGATTTTCTAGCCAAGGAATTAAAAGCCTAAAATAGCGATTCTTTTTCTTTTCTTTTTGGCCTCAGAGCATCTGAAGGTCTTTCTCTTCAGTAACAGTGGCTCTCTAGCCTGGGGTTGAAAAGAGCACATCTAGGGCAGAAGTTCTTAACACTGGATGCACTTGAAACACTTGGGTGCTTTTATAAACTACTGAGGGCCTGGTTTCCTTCCCAGAGATGTGTAATTAACCGTTCTCAGATAGGGCCCTGTTTGATGTTCTTCCTTTTTGATTTTCCTTCCTTCTTGTCTTCCCTCCCTGCCTCTCTCTTTCCTTCCTTCTCTCTCACAAAAAGTTTTAATGAGGTATAATTTACACATATGTATATACATATGTCAGAGTATAAATGTGATTAATTTAAGGAAATCGTATAATTATGCATCCATCATTATAATCCAGTTTTGGAAAATGTGCATTATCTCTCTGCAGTCAATCTCTCCTCCTATTCCTGGCCTCAAGCAACCACTGCTCTGCTTTCTGGTCCTTTAGCTTTTTACACAAATTCCATATAAACTTAACATATATAGGTATAAACAAAACTTTTCATGCCTCAATTATGTCGAGCAATATTCCACTTTATGGACAAAACAAACAGTGTTTACCTATTCACCAGCTGATGGATGTTTGCATAGTTTCCAATTCCTAGCTATTATAAATATGGCTTTTATTAACAGTTTCTTGCAAGTGTTTACGTGAACATATGTTCTCATTTCTCCTGGATAAATACCTAGGAATGGAAATACTGGGTTGCATAGTTAAGTGTAAGTTTAGCTGCCACACTGTTTTCCAGAGTATCTAAGCCATTTTACAGCATTCCCAGCGATGTGTGAGATTTGCACTTTCTTTACATCCTCATCAAGATTTGATAGTCACTGTTTTTAATAACAGCCATTCTAATAAGTGTATTATAGAATCACAGTGTGGTTTTAATTTGCATTTCCCAAAAGACTAGTGATGTTGAGCATCTTTCACGTGCTTTATTAGTTATTCATGTATCTTTAATGAAATATCTATTCAAGTCTCTTACCTACTTATTAATTGGGTTGTCTCATTATTGAGTTGTAAGAATTTTTTTTTAATGTATCTGTCTATTGTTGGACATGACTGGAAATGTCTTCTCTTAATAACCTTTAAAAATTTTTTCTGGAGCTCCTGGGTGGCTCAGTAGGTTAAGCGTCCAATCTTGATTTTAGTTCAGGTCATGATCTCAGAGTCCTAGGATCAAGCCCCACATCAGGTCCCACACTCAGCAGGGAGTCTGCTTGTCCCCTTCTCTCTGCCCCTAATCCTGCTCAAACACACATGAGCTCTCTCTAAAATAAATAAATCTTTAAAAAAATAAAATTGAAGAATAAATAAAAATTTTTTCTTAGTGTTTTTTAAAAAGTACACATTTTTAGTTTTGGTGAATTTATAGATTTTTTTCTTTTTATAGATCCTTTTGGTAGATATATTTTTTTACAGAGGTTTTATAGTTCCAGTGCTTACATTTAGTTATATAATCCATTTTGAGTTAATTTTTATGTAAAAATCTTATATATATATTTTACATAAGGATATCCAGTTCTTCTAGCACTGTGTGAAAGAGACTCTCTTTCTCCCATTGGCACTTTTATTTCTATTTTGTTCCACTGATATAGGTATATTCTTAATTCAATACCATACTCTTTTTTTTCCCCCCCAAGGAGTTGAAGAGGTCTTTTTTTATTTTTTATTTTTTTTAAGGATTTTATTTATTTATTTGACAGAGGGCGAGAGAGGGAACACAAGCAGGTGGAGCGGGAGAGGGAGAAGCAGGCTTCCCGCTGAGCAGGGAGCCCGATGTGGGGCTCAATCCCAGGACCCTGAGATCATGACCCGAGCAGAAGGCAGACTTTTAACGACTGAGCCACCCAGGTGCCCCAATACCACACTGTCTTGAATACTGTGGCTTTAGAGTTGTGAAGTTGTGGCTCAGGTAGTGTTAAGTTCCCAAAAGTTGTTCTTCCTTTTCAAAATTGTTTGGCCATTCCAGATCCTTTGCAATTCCATATAAATTTAGCATCAGTTTGTCAATTTCTATGTGAAGTCCTCTTGGGATTTTGTTAGAAATTTGAATTAAATCTATGGGTAAATTTGGAGGGAAGTACCATCTTACTAATATTGAGTTTTCCAAATCACAAACATGGTGTCTCCCCACTTACTTGTATCTTAAGTACTCTCAGTAAGTTTTATAGTTTTCACTGTATAGATATTGCACTTCTTTTGTTAGATGTAGCCCTCAGTATTTTATTCATTAACTTCTAGTCTAATTGCTTCCTTCTACTTAACTTGGAATTAGTCTTCTAGCTTCTTGAGGTTGATGTTTGGATTACTGACTTTAGATCTTTCTTCCATGATAAGCGTTTACAATCCTCTTAGTACTGCCTTAGATGCTTTCCATAATTTGACATGTTTTGGTTTTATTTTCAATTAAAAATATTTTCTAATTTCCCCTTTGGTTTCTCTTCTTTGACCTACGGGTTATTTAGGAGTGTGTTATTTAATTTCCGAATAGTTAGAGTATTCCTCACATTTGTGTTGCTGATTTCTAATTTAATTCTACTGTAATTGAAGAACACACTGGGCATTATTTCTACCCTTTTAAGTTTATTAGACTCATTTAATGGCCTATCATATATATGGTCTATTCTGAAGAATGTTTCATATGTGCTTGAAGAGAACAAGGATGCTGTTGAATGGTGTATTCAATAAAAGTTAGTATAGCTCACTATTTTGAAACATTGTTATCACACTGACTTGAGAATAAACGTACATGCTTCATCAATTCAAAACATTTCATTAGCCTTATTAATCTAGTCCCTTTAAAAATATTTTTATTAGAAGACTTCTCAGCCAACAAAACAGTAACTTTTTTCAAGAGTACCTTTAAAATATTTCCTTTCAGGGGCGCCTGGGTGGCTCAGTGGGTTAAGCCTCTGCCTTCAGCTCAGGTCATGATTTCAAGGTCCTGGGATCGAGGCCCCACATCAGGGTCTCTGCTCAGCAGGGAGGCTGTCCACCCCGCCCCCCCCGCCCCGCTGCTTCTCTGCCTTGTGATCTCTCTCTGTCAAATAAATAAAATCTTTAAAAAAATAAAATAAAATATTTCCTTTCAAAAGAATTCCAATAAAAAAAAAAAAAATGAGGCGGGGCACC
>JAPYYM010004080.1:0-10462 GCA_028534135.1 Potos flavus
TGCTGCCATTAGCTATAGACATAAGAGGGAAGGGATTTCTTTGTTATGTGCATTCCTTCATTTCTAACACCTTGAACAGTGGTACTTTGTAGTGCTTAGTAAATATTTGTTGAATGATTAAAAAAATGATAGTCTACTGCTCAGGAATTTGCAATGGGCTCTTATTAGTTTTCAAACCAAATCCATTTTTCTTTTTTTTTTTAAGGGTTTTTTGTTTTCTTTTAGTTTTTTTTTTTTTTTTTTTTTAGATTTTACTCATTTACTTGAAAGATAATGAGAGGAGAGAGAAGGAGCAGATGGAGGAGTAGAAGGAGAGGGAGAGAGAGAAGGCGACTCCCTGCTGAGCAGAGAGCTGGACATGGGGCTCTGGAGCTTGATCCCAGGACTCCAGGATCTTGACCTGAGTTGAAGGAAGACACTTAACTGACTGAGCCACCCAGGCACCCCCAAAGCCATTTTTCTTAGTTTGGTATTCAGGAAGCTCCACAGTCAGCCTGTGTCTTATCATCACTTTCCTTTCTTCGTCTTACGTCAGGGCACTTGTCCATGTGCATCCGTTGACTGCCCTTCTGTGTAGTTGCTTCAACTAATTCACTTACAATGTTTCCATCATCTAAAACTCCTTCTCTCTTTCCTTCCATCTCAATACTACTCATCCTTGAGCTCAAATCAGATCTCCTCCATGAGGACTTTCCCAGGTCCTTTAAATAGAATTGATTCTTTCTTTTCCTGGTTTACATGATAGTTTACTGCTTTTATAAGGCATTCACCACCATATCAAGTGTGACTCATATGTGTCTTGATTGTAAAAGTCTTGACTACATATTAAGTCACCAATCATGTCATGCATCTTTTTGAGAAACTGACAACAAACTGAGTTAGATCCTGCTGCATTAACTGCTAACAGTTCCAATCTGTTTAACTTTTCATCAAGTACTTTCAATATGCAGGGTATTGGAAAAGACAATGGGGAGTGTGTGCACAAGATGTGAAAATGGTGGGCATAATTTCCTAATTTTTATATATGGCTCCTGACAAGACGCTCATCATCTAGTGGGGAGAAAGAAAGGCACTTACATTCTAACTAGTGTGCAATTTAGGCTGTAATATAAAAAAAGCGTAACCATGTTGTGTCAAAATATAGTGAGGGAAGTGAATGGTGACCTGGAGGAAGAAAGAAAGGTTTCCCAGTGGAAGTATAATTTCAGATAACTTTACAGGATAAGCAGGATAATAATTGGGGAAGAACATGAGGAAAAGCAGTAGACTGAGGGAACCATGTATAAAAACCTGAACTCCTAAAAGAGCCAGACCTAATTTTTTTTAAAAAAGGATAGTAACTAGAGTGGCTGAAGCTTACTCATACATAATACAAGGAGACGCAACAGGCAATATAAAAAGAATAGGAAAATAGATTGGATATTGTCCTATTTGAATGCTTCCCATTTATTTTTCTTTGCTGTGCCAATTCACTAAAACCTTCTCTCTCCAAGGCCACGACCAACTTTAAATGCCAACCCTAAAGAATATTTAATTATTTTCCTAACCAAGTGTAGTGTTTGGTACTATTAAAGTCTTCTCTGGCTTCTTATGGTAACTCTCTCTGCTTCTGTCTTCTTGATTGCTGCATCGCAGTGTTTCACACTAGGTCATGTTTCCCTCTTTGCCCTGAATGATGCTTCTTTCTGATTGCATCCTTGAACTCCCTCTCTTTCATTCTAGGGTTTTCCCCATATTATCTCATCTACTCTTGTGTTTTCAACTATCTTTCATCTGCTGATGACTTCACTAGAGAAGATATTTCAAACCATTCTGTGTATACTCATATTTTTTATTAACATATAATGTATTATTTGCTCCAAGGGTACAGGTCTGTGAATCATCAGGCTTACACATTTCACAGCACTCACCATAGCACATACCCTCCCCAATATCCATAACCCAGCCACTCTCTCCCTCTCCCCTACCCCCCAGCAACCCTCAGTTTGTTTCGTGAGATTAAGAGTCTCTCATGGTGGGGCTCCTGGATGGCTCAGTGGGTTAAAACCTCTGCCTTCGGCTCAGGTCATGATCTCAGGGTCCTGGGATCGAGCCCCACATCTGGCTCTCTGCTAAGCAGGGAGCCTGCTTCCCCCTCTCTCTCTGCCTGCCTCTTTGCCTACTTGTGATCTCTCTCTCTCTGTCAAATAAATAAATAAAAAATCTTAAAAAAAAAATTCTCTTATGATTTGTCTTCCTCCCGATCCCATCTTGTTTCATTTTTTCCTTCCCTACCCGCCATGACCCCCGTGCCCTGTCTCTCAAATTCCTCATATCAGAGAGATCATATGATAATTGTTTCTCTGATTGACTTCTTTCTCTTAGCATAATACCCTCTAGTTCCATCCATGTCATTTCAAATGGCAGGATTTGGGGTTTTTTTGATGGCTGCACAGTATTCCATTGTATATATATACCACATCTTATTTATTCATTCATCTGTGATGGACATCTAAGTTCTTTCCATAGTTTGGCTATTGTGGACATTGCTGCTATAAGCATTTGGGTGCACGTGGCCTTCGGATCCCTACATTTGTATCTTTAGGGTAAATACCCAGTAGTGTGATTGCTGGATCGTAGGGTAGCTCTATTTTCAACTTTTTGAGGAACCTCCATACTGGTTTCCAGAGTGACTACACCAACAGTGTAGGAGGGTTCCCCTTTCTCCACATCCTCGCCAACATCTGTCATTTCCTGAATTGCTAATTTTAGCCATTCTTACTTGTGCAAGGTGGTATTTTGGTCTGTTAGAAGAAACTACCTCCAAAAATTTAAAAAAGAAAAACTTATGTTATACAAAAATAAAGCTAAACATGATGAAGGGATGCAATATGACTATAAAGGTGAAAATTTAAAAAGATTCTAAAAAAGGAAGTGATAAGAAGTTGGTTGAAAAGAAATGAAAAAAAGAGGAAAGAATGTGATCAGGCTGGAGACTAGAACAAAGCCATGAGCTAGATATAAGGTATATTTTGATATATTGGAAGAAATTGTATCCCAAATTTTTAAAGAAATAAAAACCTATATGTACACAAAAAAGAAAGTTAAATACAGTGAAGGGATAAAAAATCTATAACAATGAAAATTTAAAAATATTTTTTAAAGGTATCGATAAGATAAAATAGTTAAAAAACGTTAAAATGCAAAAGACTAAAAATTAAGAAAACTAGAATAAGAAAAAAATAAAATTAAAAAAACTTAACTTTGAAAGACTAAAGGATCATGGGAAAAAAGCCATGAATTGTATGTTACTTTCCCCTACCTCTGGAGTTCCGCAGTTCTCATTGATCAGTGAACTTGGTCTTGGCTGGATGTTTTTGCTGATCTTCTGGGGGAGGGGTCTGTTGCAGTGATTCTCAAATTTCTTTGCCTGAGGTGGAATTGCACCACCCTTGCCAGGGGCCAGGCTAAGTAATGTGCTTAGGTTCGCTCTTGTAGCTTTTGTTCCCTGAACGCTTTCCGTAGAGCTTTGGAGGAGGGGAATGAAGATGGCAGCCTCCCAATCTCAGGCCGTAGGAGCCGAGAGCTCAGGGCCCCACTCCTCAGTGCGCCCTCAGAGAAAAGCAGTCAGTGCCTCCAGTCTCCCAGGTCTCCAGCCACACTCCGAGCTCACCCGGCCTGTGACCGAGCGTTTCTCTCTCTGGTGCGCGGCGCATTTGGAGTCTCCAAACCCAGCTGATTCCTGCAGCGTGCTCCCACGCCACTCATCACAGAGGAGGAAGGTGAGTCTCCCTGGATCTGCTGCTTGCTTGTCGGGTACCAGCCCAAAGAGCAGTGGCCCGACTATGCTAGGGATCACGGTTTAAGGTAATCCTGAACTGAGAGCCACTCCTTGGCTCCATCTCTGCATCTGGCTTCCCTTCTGTGATACCTGGGAGCTCTGCCACACTCAGATACACCTGGTCTTTATGTGACCCAGTGGGTCCTGAGAGCACAAGTCCCCACGAGGTCTCAACCCCCCATCCCCCCCCACTGCCCGCTTAGCCTCTGGAGTGATGTCCCTCAGGGCAGCAGACTTCTAAAAGTTCCGATTTTGTGCTTCACTGCTCTACCGCCTACCGGGAGCCAGCCCCTTCCACTGCGGTCTATCTTCCCAAATGTTGCTTTGGATTCACTTCTCCACAGGTCCTACCTTCTGGAAAGTGGTCAATTTTCTGTTCCTAGAATTGCTGCTCTTCTTTTCTCTCTCCTATTGCGTTTCTAACTGTTCAGAATGGGTTGATAACTATCTAGCTGAACTCCTGGGACCTGATGGTATTTAGGTTCTCCTACTCCTCTGCCGTCTTGCTCCTCCTCTCATCTCATTTTTAAGACTTTATAAAGACCAAAAAGATAAGAAAAATCAAGTATTCGTGAGGATGTAGAGAAAAAGGAACGGCTGTGTACTTTTTTTAGATTCTACATATTAGTGAGATCATACAGGATTTCTCTCTCTCTGACTTATTTCACATAGCATAATGCCCTCAAGGTCCATTAATGTTGTCAAAAATAGCAGGCTGCTCTCTTTATTATGGCTGAATAATATTCCATTGTATGTATATATGTATGTGTCTGCATGTATATAGGTGTATATATGTACATATATATACCCACACACACCACGTTTTCTTCATCTGTCGATGAACACTTAGGTTGTTTACATGTCTTGGTTATTGTGAGTAATGCTGCAATAAACACGGGGGTGAATCTTCAGGATAGTCAGTTCATTTTCTTTGGATGTATACCCAGATCTGGGATTGCTGGATCAGATGGTAGTTCTATTTTTAATGTTTGAGAAACCTTTATACTGTTTTCCATAGTGGCTGTACCTGTTTACACCCTTACAAACAGTGCACCAAGTTTCCTTTTCTTCACATCCTCACCAATAATTCTTTCTTGTCCCCTGAAAATAATTATTCTGATAGGTATGAGGTGAAATCTAATTGTGGCTTTGATTTTCTTTTTCCTGATGATGAATAACGGTGAGCATCTTTCTATGGACTTGTTGGCCATTTGTATGTTTGGAAAAAGTCTGTTCAGGAACTCTTCCCATGTTCAATCAGATTATTGTTAGTAGTATTTTGCTATTAAGTTATAAGAGTTCTTTATGTATTTTGGATTTTAACTCCTTTTTAGATATATGGTTTGCAGATATTTTTCTTCTTTTCCATTTTCCCCTTTATTTTGCTGATCGTTTCTTTTGCTGTGCAGCTTTTTAGTTTGAAGTAATGTTTATTTTTGCTTTTGTTGCTTGTGCTTTTGGCATTGCATCCAAAATATCATTGGCCAAGGCCACTATCAAGAATCTTTTTCCTATGTTTTATTTTCTAGGAGTTTTATGGTTTGGGGTCTTACATTTAAGTCTAATCCTTTTGGAGTCAATTTTTGTGAGTTATGTAAGGTAGTGATTAAATTTTATTCTTTTGCATGGGAATATCCAGTTTTACTAACATTATTTGCTGAAAATATCTTGACTCTTTTTTCAAATATTAGTTGACTGTGTGTGGTTTTATATCTGGGCTTTCAATCCTGTTTCATTGATTTATGTAACCATTTCTATGCCAGTTCCATATTGTTTAGATTACTATAGATTTTTAGTTTGAAATCAGGAAGTCTGATGCTTCCAATTTTATTCTTTTTTCACAAGATTACTTTCACTTTTGGATTCTTTTGTGGTTGCTTACAAAGCTTAGGGTTTTTTTCTGTTTATGAAAATTCCACTGGAATTTTTATTAGAATTGCATTGTATCTATACATGACTTTGGGTAGCATGGACATATTAACAATATTAATTCTTCGAATCCATGAACATGAGCTATTGTTTCATTTATCTGCATATTTTCTAGTTTCTTCCATCAATGTCTCATAGTTTTCAGTGTACAAATTTTTCATCGCCTTGGTTCAATTTATTCCTAAGTATTTTATTGGTTTTCAATGATATTGGTAAATGGTATTATTTTCTTTCTCTTTCAGATATTATATTGTTAGTGAATAGAAATGCAACTGATATTAATATGTTGGTTTTGTTATCCTGCAATTTTACTTAATTTGTTTATTACATCTAACTGTTTTGGTGGAGTTTTTAAAGTTTTCTACATATAATATTATGCTATCTGCAAACAAGGACAATTTTACTTCCTCCCTTCATATTTGAATTGCTTTTATTTATTTATTTATTTTTAACCTAAATACTGTGGCAAAGATTTCTAGTCCTGTGTTGAGTAGAAGTGATTAGCATGGCACCTCTGTGTTGTTCCTGATTTTTGAGGGTAAATTTCAGCTCTTCACTGTTGCATAGGATGTTAGCTGTGAGCTTGTTGTATATGGCCTTTATTATGTGGAGATACATTATTTCTAATTCAAAGTGTTGAGAGCTGTTGTCATGAAAGGATGTTGAATTTTGTCAAATGCTTTTTCTGCATCTATTGAATGATCATATGACCTTTTCTTTCATTCTATTAACGTGGTATATCACACTTATTCATTTCTAGATATTGAACCATCCTTGTATCCAAGGGATAAATCCCACTTGATTATGGTATATGATCCTTTTAATGGATCTTGTTGAATTCAACTTGCTGGAATTTTGCTGTATATTTTTGCATATATATTCATCAGGGATATTGTCTTGTAGTTTTCTTTTCTTCTAGTGTTCTTGTCTAATTTTGGTATCAAGGGAATGCTGGCTTTTAAAAAATGAGTTTGAACATATTCCTTCCTTTTTTGGAAGAGTTTTAGGACTGACATTAATTCTTCATTAAATGTTTGGTAGACTTCCTCAGTGAAACCACCTATCTTGAGCTTTTCTTTTTTGGGAGGTTTTTCTCACTTTGTTTCTCACTTTGTTACTGGTTTGTTCACATTTTCTGTTTCTTAATGATTCATATCTTGGTAGATTGTATGTTTCCAGGAATTTATCCATTGGTTTATGTTATCCAATTTGTTTCCTTATAATTGTTCCTCTTAGCCTGTTATGATTGTTTATATATTTGTAACATCAGTCATAATGTCTCCTCTTTCATTTATAACTTTATTTAAATCCTTTCTCTTTTTCTTGGTTAATAGAGCTAAAGGGTTTTCTTTTTCTTTAATTTTATCATTCAAAAAGCAAACTCTTTTTTTTTTTTATCTTTTCTATTGCCTTTCTAGTGTCTTTTATTTATTTCTGCTCTAATCTTTACTATTTCTTTCCTTTTCCTAACTTTGGGATTAATTTTTCTTCTTTTTCTAATTGTTTGAGATTTAACATGGGGTAGTTTATTTGAGATATTTATTTTTTAATTACACATTGATCACTCTACACTTCTGCCTTAGATTCATTTTTGCATCATCCTGTATGTTTTGGCATCTTATATTATTGTTGCCTAAGATGCTTTCTGATTTCCACTCTGATTTCTTCTTTTACCCATTGGTTGTTCAGTAGTGTGTTGTTTAATTTCCTCATATTTGTGAATTTTTCAGTTTTATTAATGTTAGTAATTTTTAGTTTCCTATCATTGTGGTTGGAAAAGATTCCGATAAGATTCTACTATTCCTTTTTTTAATTATTCCAGTGTTCGTAAAATTGCTAAGGCTTACTTTGTGGCCCAACTTATGTTCCATGTGACCTGAGAAGCAGGTATATTATGATGTTACTAAATGGAATGTCCTGTATAAAGCTCTTCCATTCATTTTCTCTATCGTGTTATTCAGATCTGCTATTTACTTATTGATTGTTGGTCTGTATGATCTATACAGTGCTGAATGTGAGATATTGAAGTTCCCTTCCATTTTGTAATGGCTGTCTCTTTCTCTCTTCATTTCTGTTAATATTTGTTTTATATATTCATGTGCTCCAATGTTGGGTGGGTATATGTTTACAATTGTATCCTCTTGATGAATTGACACCTTTATCATTATATAGTAACCTTCCTTGCCTTCTGCTACTGATTTTGACTGAAATTCTGTTCTATCTGATATCACTGTAGCCACTTTGGTTATCATTTTTATGATTCTAAGTGTGTTTTTAATGCTAAAATGAATTTCTTATAGATAGCATATTATTGGATCTTGTATTTTGTTTTTATTTTTATTCAACCAGCCACTCTGTCTTTTGATTGTAAAACTTAGTCCATTTATATTTAAAGTAATTATTGATAAGTAATGACTTACTATTGCCATTTTGTTAACTGTTTTCTGTTTTTTTAGTGCCTTCGTTCCTTTCTTCTTCCCTTGCTGTCTGCCTATGATTTATTTTTGTAGTCATATGCTTTGATTCCTTTTTATGTTTTATGTATCTACTATAGGTTTTTTGTTGTTGTAACCATGAGGATTAAATACACCATTTTATAGATCTAACAGTCTATTTTATTTTTTTAAACATTTTATTTATTTATTTGACAGAGAGAGAGAGATCACAACTAGGCAGAGAGGCAGGCAGGGAGAGAGGAAGAAGTAGGCTCCCTGCTGAGCAGAGAGCCAGATGTGGGGCTCGATCCCAGGACCCTGAGATCATGACCTGAGCTGAAGGCAGAGGCTTAACCCACTGAGCCACCCAGGCTCCCCTAACAGTCTATTTTAAATGATAAAACTTAACTTCAAATGCACAGGAGAGTATACTTTTGGTTCTTCTGTTCCCACATTTTATGCAGTTGATATCAAATTTTACATCTATTTCTATAGAGCATCCATTAAGAAATTATTGTGTCTAAGATATTTTTAATATTATTATTTTCTCATTTTTCTACTAGAGATAAAAAATGATTTACATATCACCAGTATAGCATTAGGAGAGTCAAAATTTTGCTACACATTTACCTTTATAGGTGAGTTTTATATTTCTATATGTTTTCATGTTGTTGCTTGGTGTCCTTCCGTTTTCTCCTGAACAACTTCCTTAGCGCTTCTTGTAAGGCAAGTCTAGTGGTGATGAAATCCCTTAGCTTTTGTTTGTGTGAGAATGTCTCTATTTCTCCTTCAGTTCTGAAGGATAATTTTACTAGTTATGGAATTCTTAGTTGGCAGGATTTTTTTCTTTAAGCGTTTTGACTATATCATTATACCTACTCTGGTTTACAAATTTTCGGCAGAGAAATTTGCTTATCACCTACGGGGGTTCCTTGTTAGATCACGTCATTTTGCTTTTACTGCTTTCGAAATTCTCTTATTGTCTATTACTTCCATGCTGTGTTTGTAATGTGTCTCAGAGTAGTCTTCTTTGGGTTGATCTTGCTTAGGGTCCTTTGAGTCTTGTGCCTGGATATCCATCTCTCTCAAGATTTGGGACGTTTTCAGCTATTATTTCTTTAAATAAGGTTTCAGCCCCTTTCTCTCTCTTTTCTTTCTGGAACTCTAGCGAAGTGAGTTTTCATTTACTTCATGGTATACTATAATTAACATAGACTTTTTTCACTCTTTTTCAATCTTTTTTTTTCATTTTGTTCCTTTAACTGGCTTATTTTATATAATCTGTCTCGGATTGTGTTGATTCTTTCTTCTGAGTAAGTCTGCTGTTAAAACTCTTTATTGAATTTTTCTCTTCTCTCATTGTATTCTTCAACTCCAAGATTTGCTTGGTTATTTTTCATGGATACTATTATTTTAAAAATATTTTATTAAGTCGTTTGAGAGAGAGAGAGAGAGAGAACACGAGTGTGAAAAGGAGCAGAGGGAGAAGAAAAAGCAGACTCGCCACTGGGTGGGGAGGCTGATGCAGGGTTCGAACCCAGGACCTTGAGATCATGGCCTGAGACTAAGCCAGACACTGAACTGCATGAGCCATCCAAGTGCCCCTATGGTTTCTATTTTTCTATTAAACTTCTAATTTTTTTTGTGTATTTTTTCCTCATTTCATTTAGTTATCTGTTCTGTTGTATTTCTTTGAGTTTCTTTCAGATAATTATTTTGAATGCCTTATCAGGCAATCTATAGAGCTCTATTTCTTTGGGATCAATTAATTAGTCCTTTGGTGGTGTTATGTTTGCATGATTCTTTATGATCTATATAGCCTCACATTAGCATCTGTTGATTTGAGGGAGCAAACACCTCTTCCAGTTGTCACTGACTATGTTGACAGGTAAAGACAGAACAGCTTATAGATTATGACTGGGACATCAAAGCAAAGTTTAGGGTACTTTTAGCATCTCCAGGGGCATAGGCAAGAGTTTTTCCCACTGGAATTCTGGACTCTCAGGACTGCTGGAAGACCGTGACTAGAAGTATGCAGGAGTTTAGGGCCCCTGCAGGACCTCTGGAGGTGTAGACAAGAGTGTCTCCTTTTGGGATTCTCTGCCAACGGAAATGTTCATGGACTACAATGGGGTGGGCTGGAACTCAGTTTGAGGGCTCCTCTCAGGATCTATAGTCACACCTAGTCTGGTGATCTTATCTCCAAAGGCTTCTGGATCATGCTGAGAGGAGCTGGAGACATTTCATGGACTACTCAGGGTCAATAGCAGGAACTGAG
>JAPYYM010004081.1:0-10462 GCA_028534135.1 Potos flavus
GATCCTGTGGTCTTTTTTTTTTTTTTTTTTAAGATTTTATTCATCCATTTGACAGAGAGAGATCACAAGTAGGCTGAGAGGCAGGCAGAGAGAGAAGGGGAAGCAGGCTCCCCGCTGAGCAGAGAGCCCGATGCGGGGCTCGATCCCAGGACCCTGAGATCATGACCTGAGCCACAGGCACAGGCTTTAACCCACCGAGCCACCCAGGCGCCCCGGATCACATGATCTTTTAATGTTCAATGTGAATGGGCAAGACAGGGGTATAGGAAAGAGTATTTCCTAAGTTCACATAACGCAAAAAAGTTTTCTCAAGGAAGTACTTCATAGGACGAGTGTTCAATAAGCCACAATGTGGGGGATTGTTGCCAATACACAGTGACTTACACGAGGACACACAAGGTAAAAACGGCATTCCCTTTGAGGCCCTCTCCTACGATGCAAGGGAAGAAACTCTTGGGTCAACCCTGAGTCCCAAGACTTCTCTGACAGAATCCTCGCTCTGCCTCCTGGTGTGAATTTTACCTTCTAATGTAAAACAGCTAAACTGTTTCTGCTGACCAATGAGGCTTCAGTTGCAGTAGAATGAGAGCCTGACACATATAACATTTGGGGACCTTCACAGAGCACTGCTCACTAGTTAACCTCTTGGGGGCAGGTAGGAGTTGCTGCCTCAGGCATTAATATAGCTGGGAAGTTGTCTGTTCTTAACACTATCAGGGTAATAAGAAAATCCGCTGAAGATTAGTTCTTTTAATTCACGGTACCATCAGACCGAAATGCTGCACAATTCCTGTGCTGCCTCCAAATTAAGTGACTGGAGGCAATTTTCATTCTATTTTAAATTTCGGCTTTTCTACCAATAACACAGGACATCCCTCACTGCTCCATTACCATGGACGGTGCCCGTTTTTGACTTTGATTTCCTACTCAGCTTTTTAAGGCATCATGTTCACACAAGTGGACTCAAGGCCCTCAGAACTAGGTCAGGCATTTGCTGGAGGTCATTACAAGGCTACAAAATAGAGCATACTTAATTCCGTTATTTCTGAAGATTTTTTTCTTCTCTCTCATGTGCATAGAAGACAATCAGTACTTAATTAAATTTTGGAGCTGTTCCTGAAAATTTCAGACTGTCAAAGATGCATGTGGCCTCCTTTCACCCGAGCCACCCGTGAGGTTTAGACAAAAGCATGTTAAAGGAACGAGGTGGGCTTGTCGACCAAAGACATAAGAAACTATAACAACTGGTGCAGTTCTGTTTTAAACACTGATGCTCAAAATGTTCCAGCAAGAAAATCCTTCGTACACAGAGTTCATAGATGGAAAGACATGGTCGTGAGTTCAATCTTTTCATTTTTGATAGCGACTGAGTCACTTAACTGAGGTAACTGATAATGCAGTGATACTCCAATAAATACTCGGGTTGGAATCCAATTAGCAGGAGCACTAGCTAACATTGGACAGTGAGTAGGCTCTGTGGTGACCAGGTCCTGTCCTCGGTTCCCAGCGGCTGCAGATGTGGTGAGTGATAGCTGGGAATCCCTTCTGAGAGTTCTTGGCTGAAGATAAACTCATCAAGGTAGGCCCTGTTCCTTAAGCAGCCCAAATCCAATGCAGGCTCTAAAGAACTTGCCCATTGAACCACTTGGGGGACAACTCGGCAGGACCACTCCAGCTCCAGGGCTCTCTAATGAATCAGATGAGGCCTCTGTGGACATTGCATTATAGTCCATCTGCTGCTTGGAACCAACCCTGCTCTCCTCACTTCTGATAGGTCTTAGTTCCGGAACACTCGCCGCTCAGCTTCTTTCATGGTAATTTCTATGTCAGAGCCTGCTACCCAGAGAACATCATTTGTACCAGTTAGAATTCAAAGCCCCTGAGTGTCTTTGCTGCCCCTAGTCCAGAGTCGCGGGTATCCTATAGTACACAATTGGAGTTCGGGGGTTTTTTGGTTTTTGCACTTCTGTTAAAGTTTCCTGATGGTAGAATTTGTGACGGAAGACAGAATATAGTGTGAACAATTTAGAGAATGTCAAGAAGCAATTCCCTGGCCAGAGCTGTCAGTTCAGTGGAATTCTCTCTCTCCTTCCCACCTGGATGCCAACATGGAAATATGAAACTGACATAAGAAACAGAAGACAATGTCTCATTATGGAAAGTTTCTTTTCAGTAAGTAAGAAGGAGTTTATGTGAGCCACATCAACAATCAACCCTGGATTGAAGCACCTTATTAATGAAGGAGGGGGACAATTTTTAATCTGCCTGGGATCTCTTATCAACTGATTTCACATAAGTCACTGTGGGTTTTATTCAACAAGAACTATGAGCTGTTTCTGTGCCTGCTGAAAATATTTTTATTGTGTGGCATTTGTCCCCGACTTTGCCCCACTCCATTCTGACGTTAAAACATGTTCAGACACTGGCCAATATTGCTTCATTCTGTCTTGACATTGTTACCCTATCTCCATAAACTCACACTGGCTGTGTCATTAGGTCACGAAAAGATGTGAATTCATCGCATTTAAGTAATGGAGGAATTAGCATTACGTGTAAAAAAAAATTATGAAAAGCTTCTATGTGGGTTTTGCAAAGTTAGGCACTTGAAGAGGTGGAAAGTAAAAAAGTCAAATGCTGAGAATTCCGAGACTGCAGCACGGGTTTGCACGGAGTCATTATTTAAACCAACCAGTGGCTAATGTAATTATTTTAGAATAGAGATAAACTCGATATAAGAACCAAGCAACGAAACAGAGCATTCCCTTCCGGGAGAAAGAGTCACTAAAGAAACTCAAATACACGTCGTAAGGATGCTTCTGGACAGAGAATCCCAATAATAGCAGCTACATGTTCAAAAGGTGGGCTCGGGAGAACTGACAGATGGCCTTCATCCACAGAGGAAGTATACATTTCTGCCTGATATAACAGGATCAATGAGGTCATGAAAAACGAAGCCCCTATCCACTTTGCTATTTCTTAAAATTATTTTTATGCAAGTCATATTTGAATGAATTTTGGTTATTTAAAAAAGTATATATAGTTATGGTTATTAAGCAAAAATTAAGTATATAGAATAATAGCCCTGACCGCACACTCTGATCCCATTTTCCTTACGAAAAATAACCACAGTTATCAATTTGGCATGTATCTTTTAAGGCTTTCTCTAAGTATTTATATACATAGGTTTTATTTTTGTCTTGTTTTAACATAAATAAGACTCCTACTGTATGGACTGGTTTGCATTTGCTTTTTTTTTTTTTTTTTTTTTTAAACAACAACAATAAGCTTTGGTGATCTTTCCATGTCTTCTGGTACTTCCCACTGGTAGCCATTTGTATGATTTTACTTTTTACTTACTATCAACAACAATGAAATGAATTGTCCGTGTTTCTTTGTATACACTAGCAAGCATTTCTCCCCCCGATGTGTAAACTTAAAATAGGAATTGATGGGATAGAAAGTACACAAATATTATATTTTGATAGATACCACCAAATGGTCATGTCAAAAGTTCATGTCAATTTAATAGGGGATGATTTTATCAAGTCCTCTTCCCATTCCTCCCCAAAGACTACTTAGATTACTATATTATTTTACCTTTTTAATCTGTTAATACAGTAAGTCTCATTAATACATTTCTAAACATTGCATATCCTTGCATTCTCGAATAAACCTTAGCAGGTAAGGATGTATGATTCTTTGGAAGTACTTCTGAATTTAATTCATGATTTTGCTTTATTATTTTATTTAGGGTTTTTACATCTATAGTAGAAGCAATATTATAGTATATATAATATAGTTTTATTCTTGTGTGCCATTTTTGGAAGCCTGGTAAAATCACGTAGGTAGTTCTATGTCATTTTTAATGCTCTGAAAGAGTTTAAAAAACAGGAAATTATTTCTTAAATTTTTGGTAGAATACACTCTAAAACTTGCTGAGTCTGAAGTTTTTTTATAGAACCAAAACTTTGACACATTTTTCAGTAATTTGTTAAATTTTTAAAAATTAAAAGTATTTTATTTGGTCGATTTCATTGGGTTATTTCTAGAAAATCATCTGTTTCATCTAAACGTCCAAACTTATAGAATACTGTACATAAATCCTTTCACAATTTCTGAAATCCCCTGAAGCTCCAGGCACTAGAAAAGGCAAGGAAAAAGATTCTCCCCTAGAGCCTACGGACGTAGCACGGCCCAGTCTACATTGTGACTTTGGCCCAGTGAAACTGATACTGGATTTTTGAGCCCCAGAAATGTAAAAAGACAAACCTGTGCTGTTTTCAGTCACAGAGTTCGTGGTGATTTGGTAACTAATGTAGATGCTCACTAGGACTGTTCACAAACACTCCAGTTCGCTTCCTGAGTCCATGGGAGGCTCACAGTGTTTCTGTTTCTCACTGAAGCTCGCAGTGACCATGGGACTTGCTCTCACCAATAAAATGTGACCAGGAGAGACAGGTGTTAGTTCTGAGTGGCAGATTTAAGAGTCAGTACAAAATTCATCCCATTCCCTTTTTCCTTCAGTGGTGATCAAGATTTGGTGCCTGAATAACTGTGATAAGCAGAACCCCCTGAAAATCTATATCAAACATACCTCAGGAAGGAGAAGTCAACCTTTTTTGTATCAAAGCTCTGAGATTTAGGGAATGTTTGTCGCTGAAGCATCACATAGCCTATCTTGAAAATACTGATGATAAACTTCGTGCTCGTTTCACAGAACCCTGAGATTCGCTGTATGTACAACCGAGTACTCTCTCCAGCTTCCCTTCGTATTCCTAATATTCCTGCATCTCCCACAACTCTGAACAAACTGTGGTGTCCACTGTGGAATTACTGACGGAATGGCTGAGGCAGGTATCCTAAGAAAAACTAAAACTCAACTGCAACTTCCTTCTTACACCTCCAGGTCCCACTCTTCTCTTTCAGTAGACAATGGTCTTTGTCTGCCACCATCATAGAAATCTCTGTGTCCCTCTACAATGGCCCTGAGAGATGCCAGTCTTCACGCGCTGACATCAGATGAGAAGGGGATCCAAAGCACCCAGACCTCTGTATCAGAGTCGCATTCACTATCCAGTTATAGACTGCTACCTATGCGCTACCCCTTGACCTTCAGCTACACAGCACCTCTTATCATGATTTACCTGCTGGCTTCTCAAACCCAAAGATCTGCTCTTCTCTGGGAACATCCCAAATTGGCTATCCTAACTCTCGCCTCAAGCCCTGAGCACCGTAGATTAGGATTTACGGTGATTTGGTTCTCTGTAGAAGGGATTCAGGCAGCAGCATTCTGGAGCTGAGACTGCGGCAGCTAACCTTACACATGGTGCCACCCAGACCTCCGTCTGGACCACAGGCAGCATCTCCAAAATGTCCCTGCTCTTACGCAAGGCTGCTTTACTCTGACAGGGGGCTGTCCCATGCCACGTGACGGGAACTTCTTTCTCTCCGGAAGCTATGATCTGAGATGGCCGTAGGAAGTCATGGAAAATGTCAAAAACGAGAAGCAACACCTTAGCAAGACCCTGGTTCATGATAAAGCCCTGCCTTTGGGTGCAGAGATCTGCTAAAAGCTGTTATTTGAAATATCTGTAGATAGTTTGGATCTGTGAATAATTGCTCTCCGCACATCTCAAATTCTTCAGTTTTCTGTTAGACATATCTGCATGAGGCTATAAATAGTGAAGCAATGTCGCTCACTGTATAATACAGTCTCTCTGCTTTTACAACTCATCATGAACTTCTATGTAATTTATTTTTTATTGAAGAATTCCAATTAATGGCTTCCTGGTGATTTTAAAGCCTCAAATTATCAGTCTCTGAAAACAAAGCAGAGAACATAATTATCATAAACCGAGAATTTTTCATTTTGAAGCTTATCTGTTTGTGCTAAGTATCTTGTCTGTAAGTAATTAGTGCCTTTATTTTTTTTCAGTAAAAATAATGACCATTCTATGCTACACATCCAAATTTTGTTAACTACTAGATGTACTGTATGTATTATATTCGAAAATGGACCACCTTGGACTAGTTTTAAAGTATTTCATCAAATGATAATAGCAACAACAAAATACATCTGTTTGTCAGAATAAATTATGTGGCATGTATTTAAAAAACCTATTATATCCTTTTGCTTTCTTTCTAAGAATAAAAGCTTCACAAAAATATGTACTTGCCATTTATTACCAGGGCTGCATAACAAGAAAAGACCCGTTTTATCTTCCATTTATAATTCCTAACTGCTAATCAAATTGATCAGCCAATAGCTTGGTTGTAGAGGGTCTTTCAGAAGACCATTTCAAAATGTTTTACTAGAGATAAAACAAAATTCAATGAAATTAAACCAATTTGAATGACAATGTGAGCCAAACATTCCTTTAAGTATTCTGAAAACTCGAGTTTCCCTGATTTAAACACACACACACACACACACACACACACACACTCTTGCACAAAACATAGGGTTCTCCTGATGAAACAGGACCTGCCGTATCCTGAGAGAGACATGGCTGCTCAGGCCAAATACTGTCTGAGAGCAGTTTTCCCACTAAGGCTAGGAAACTGACCTGGATCAATGTTAGGGTCAATTTGCTTCCTCTTAAAAAAAATTACATTTTTTTCAAGTTATAAAACTAATATGTTCCTTAAAAAACCCTGAAAAATACAGACATACATGATGTAAAGTGTCTATTTTCCCACTTTCCATATATAAAGTGCTCATTTACCCACTTGTAACATTTTATCATGTCTGTTCAGTGAAAAAACAAGTACACACACAGATATTTTTAAAGGATAAAGAAATATAAATTTGTATCTTGTTTATTTTACCTAATAGAAGCATTTCCCTGTGACACAAAATATTATTTCAAAAGAATAAACAGCTGCATATTTCATAATAGTGCTGTATATATCATAATTTAATAATTTCCTTATGTTGGACATTTGTGTCATTTCTAAACTTTTTTCTGATAAATAATGGTGCAATAAATTATGTCTATATGTAATCTTCTGAATTCATCTCTTATTATTTCCTTAGGATATAATCTTAAAGGACTACTATCAAGTCATAGGTTTGAAAATTTTAAAGCTCTTTATTAATGTTAAAAATCTGCTGTGTGGAAAGACTGTGACACTTCATATTCCTGTTTCACTGTGTGAGCAAGCCCTTTGCCCACACTCATCACCATGAGTTATATTACATGAGTAATAACTCATAAAATAACTCATGTAATATAACTCCACTGCTTACATTTATGCTGATTTAATAATAAAATGTGGGATTTTGTAAATTTTTTCTATATTTTTTATGAGTCATAAGGTTCAATACATTTAATACACTTATCCTCTCCCCCTCCTTCTCTCTCCCTATCTCCCTCTATATACATATGATTAGTTATATTTACTTTTCCAGTATTTTGAAGGGGAGGTTGATTTTTTTCTCATCCATTTTTTAAGAGCTTATTATATAGTAAGTATGTTTTTTGTTTTGCATAATTATTGTAAAAATTGTGCCTTAATATGTCACTTGTCTTTCAATTTCATTTATGTTTTTGGCATATAAATACTTTTTGACTTCTATAAATTGATTTTATGTGTTTTTGTTTTTGTTTTTTTAAGTAGTCTCCATGCCCAGCATAGAACCCAACATGGGGCTTGAACCCTGAGATCAAGACCTGAGCTAAGATCAAGAGTCAGATACTTAACCGACTGAGCCACCCAGGCACCCTATAATTCATACTTAACAAAGACCTTTCCTATTAAACATATGACAAATATCTACTTACATGTTATTTAATTCATATTTTAAAATGTATTCTCTTTAAACTATTAATGATTTATTTTAGTGTAAAGGAAGAGGTAATGTTTTAAGTTCATAATTCCAAATTGTAAAGCAGTCTTCCTAATACCACTTACTGATCAACCACTTCCTTCTCTGGAGATTTGTGATATTTTATGGACAGCATCCTACATTTTCATGGATTTGTCTGGCTCATGGCTCCCTACTTTACTCCACATATCTATCTGCTACACCATTTTTATTGTTCTAGTTTAGTAAGTAGATTTCATTGTCGAAGACAGAATTCTCATCTCTTTACCCTTCCTTTACAAAATATATTGTATATTTTTAACTACTTTTTTCCCATATTAATTTTACAATCACAAATTCGTTACATCTAATAAAATAATATTCTTGAAACTACACTAAATTAATCTTAAAAACTGGGGAAAATTGATAGATTTTTAATAATCAGCCTTCCCATTCATACCTAAGTTGTATCTTCACACAAAGTATCTTAATGTCTCTTAGTACAGTTTTATGGTTTAATTCATATAGTTTCCCCTTTTACTCTGTTCTCTATTGAATTCCCAGTGTTCAACAAATCCCTAGCCTACGGAGCTCATACAATCATTATTTGTTGACCGAGGTAATGCTCTGTCAGTTCAAGCCCTTATTCTACCACTGACTAGCTCTGCAATGTGGGATGAGTATCTTCTCTTCTTACAGTCTTGGTTTTCTCAACTGTAAAATGGTGAAGCAGCTGTATCAACCTAATAAAGTTACTGTGGAGAGGAACACAGTTTAACTCATCAACTTCAAAGAACAACTTACATATCTTAAGTCTCCATAAATATGAATGACTATTATAGTTTTCTGGGAAGTGCATTACAGGAAGAATCAATAGAACTGCAGCCAGAGATGGAAGCCCAGGAAAAATGAGGAACCGATCATGACTCCCAATGCTATAAGGCTGATTCATATAGAAAAGTTAAAAAATAATGATTGATGGTGACGGAGAAGTGTCTGTCTTTGGATCCCGTAAACACCAGCATTGCTTAGAAGCAAGGCCTGTACACCTGGGGGATGTCTGCAAGTTGGGGAAGAGCCTGCCATGACCAGAGCCCAGGATGATCCCCTGGCCATAGGGAGCTATTCCTACAAGCACTGGGTGTAACAACCGCAAATGAAACAGAAGGAACACAACAGAGAAGCATCTCTGGGAAAAGAGAATAGTTAAACTCATCCTCAGCTCAAATATAAACCATATTTACCCCACAAAGTGGGAAATTAAGGAAATTATCCAAATAATTCATATCCTTTTCCAAAAACAGCCCTCTGCTTGGCCTGCATTGGTATGAACACAGTATACTTAGATATTTGAGCCCAACTGCCCAGCTGGATAATAGTTTCCATTCTCCATTTCAGTGTTCTGTAGACCCAGCCACAGTGTTTTAAAAAAGCCAAGGACTAACTTTAGCCACTGGTCCTGCTTTCAATAAAGCCTTATTTTAATAGAAACACTGTGTCTCTCTTCCAAGTCCCCACCTTTTTTAGGCAGCTTGCCAGGTGAAGGCAGAAAGAGATTTCTAGCACATTGTCCCCAAATTCCAGGCAGATCACAAAAATAAACTGTCCCAGAATGTATTCCTTTTAAGAAAAATTGCTTATTCAAGGCTTGCTTTTCGTGTTTGCCTTCCTTCTTCCCTTTCCAGACACTTTTTCTTCTAACATCATGCTGTAAAGTTGCCATCTGTCTCAAACACATACATACACAAAAGGGAAATCCACTTACAATGAGTACTGGAAAGAAGAAAAATAAGTTGGTTACAAGTGGGTGTTCTGCAGCACATGACTTTTCCAACCCAGTGGCCAAAATCTGAATTACCTCCCAGTCAATAGTCTCCTAGTTTGGTTTTCAAGACAAAAGTAAAAATAAATATTTTTTTTTTTTAGATTTACATTGTACAACTTCCCAAGGGAACACTTGGTTTTTACAATTCCTAGGACATAGGGATGGTCAGGAATTAGATTTTATGAAGAAGAAAACTAGATCCAGAAAGACAAGTCACTGCTGAAGATTACAGGTTGGCTGAAAATTGCCAAGTGTGCATCTAAGGATGCCCTGCATTAGAATCACCTGGGATACTTGTTCGAGTGCACCTCTTTACAGCATAAATTGGATTATATCATTCTTCTGCTAAAAAACACTCACTAGTTGCCCATTCAGTTAGAAAGAATCCACATTCAGATCTCATACTCCTTACCACAGACACAGGATGTGCCCCTCTCCACCCTGAGACCTCATGGGCTGGTGTTCTTCCCTCAACCACTCTGTGCCCACACCCTCTTCTTGGTGGTCCTCATTCACACGTGAGATGTTCCTGTCCCTGGGTCTTTGCACAAGCTCTTCCCTCTGCTTCTTCCTTCAAATCTCCAAATGGCAGGTTCTTCCTCCCTATTTGAGTCTTTTTTTTCCCAAATACTTTTATTTTATTTTTTCAGTGTTCCAAGATTCATTGTTCATGTACCACACCCCGTGCTCCATGCAATACATGCCCTCTTCAATACCCACCACCAGGATCACCCAACCCCCCTCCCCTTCCCCTCCAAAACCTTCAGTTTGTTGCTCAGAGTCCACAGTCTCTCATGGTTCATCTCCCCCTCCGATTTCCCCCAATTCAC
>JAPYYM010004082.1:0-10462 GCA_028534135.1 Potos flavus
TTCTTATGCTCTTATTCGGCACAATAGGCGACTGATTATTTCAGAATTACGGCAACACCGAAAAGGTACCAAAATGTTACATATCGATCGGTAAGATTAGAGGAATTTCTGCCCTGACCCTTGGGTGGGAAACAAGACCTACCCAAAATAAACAGTCCGATCGCTGCATCAGGCGGAGGATATGAACTGTCCAGAGGAAACAGGCCCAGTAAACAAGCATGTGGGAGACAGAACGACGCAGTCAGAGACACGGCTGTAAGAGAAGAGACTGTTTCCTGAAGAGCTGCCTCCAGCCCCCTGGAGTCTGTCGGGTGTCATCCGGCCGAGGCAGAGTCCGGGGGCTCCGACGGCAACGAGGGATGGATGGGGAGCTGGGTGCGCGGGGAACAGTGGTGCTTAGAGCCAAGCCCCTGCGGGCGGCTTCTGAACCCCGGACCAGCTCCCGGCCCCGCACGGGACCTCTCCAGGCCTCACGGAATGACAGCGCGACCGTGTGTGCCTCACAGGGATGCTGGCATCAAGCCAAACAAGGGCCCGGAGTGCAGAGGCAGCATCGGGGTAAGGACTCGGGCTCTGGGATAGAACAGCCAGGGCTCAGGACCCGCCCCTCCCCCCGTCTTGGCTGACTTCACCTCGCAGTGCCTTGGTGACTCCATCCATAAAATGGCAACAGCGGCAGCTCTTCTCTCATAGGGCCTGCGTGAGGATTAAACGCATCCACATTTCTGAGTAGGTACAACATGCCTGGCACAGCCCAAACACTCTAGAAGCACTTACTCGAGCACACAGATGAGCCGTGTGCTGGGGGGACCCGCACAGAGGAGGAGCTGAGTGAGAGGCCAGGGAAGGTCCCCACAGCCAGGTCCCTTCTCTGGATGCGCTGGGAGGCAGGAAAAGAGGGTCACCAGTGGGGGAGGAGAATTACCTAGTTTCTAAGCTCTAAGAAAGTACTCCAAGGCTCTCGCCTGAGCGTGAAAAAAAAAAAAAAAAAAAAAAGGAGCAACTGGGGCAGAAAGAATAGAATCCTAGTAATTCTGTGTTCTGATCAAGCTGAGTTTGACCTTTTAGCAAATTACTGACTCTGCTAAGAGTGAACACAGACCATCTATGTATCACAAATGCCAGGGTCTGGGGAACGGGTCCCGAAGGCCAGACTCTGCAGGTGGGCCTGGCATCCGGGCCGCTGTGGAAACCCACGCGGAGAGACACAAACGCTGGGGTTTGCTCCCTCCCCGGAGGCAGGTCCTCTTCCGACCTGAGAGCTGACTTCCCAACTGGCAACAGGCTCAGACAGGCGTGACCCTGCCCAGGCCGCTGGGAGGGCATCACTTCCCAAACCAGCCCGTGGCCTGGACCGGATGGGCCTATGAGCCCGCGTCCTGACAGCTCCTGGGGGGTCACGGGCGCTGGACAAGCCGCGCCAAGGGCCCTGGGACCCAGCTGGCAGAAGCCAGCTGTCACTCTGCCAAGCCGAGACATACACGTGATCCAGCCCAGAAAGGGGACTCCCTGGGGGCCCCCCGTGCAGCCATCTGCTCATACCCAGGCCCCGCGCCCCAATATGGCTGTCTGGAGAGCTCTCGCGGAGGGGCAGGGGTGGACGGAGACTGGGGTCACCTGCCCTCGGAGCAGGGACAGTGCTCACCTGTGTGAAGAGCTAATACCTGTGGAGGGCCTACTGGGGAGCCAGGCCCTTGGAGCACTTTCTAGCTACGGACTCATGAAGTCTTCACTGCAGCCCTACCCACGAGGTGGCCATTTCCATCTTCCGGGCCAGCAAGCCGAGGCCCAGAGAGGGGGAGCACAGAGAGGGTGAGCCAGTTGCCCAAAGTCACGCTGCAAGTGAGTGGCTGAGTAGACAGCTGGCACTCTGACCTCTAAACTCCGACCAATGACCTCCAGATGGGGGTGTAGGGTCTTCCGCTTGGCCAGAAAAAACAAAGTGTTCTTTATGGGGTAGGTCACTCCTGCTTCACGGGGATGACTGGCTGGCGTAAGGGCAATTCAAGGAGAAGGCCAGCTGTGGCCCCAAGGGACTGCCCACGAAAGCCCCAGGGTAAGAGGGACCGGGTTGGCTGAAGTCGGGAAGTTCCAAGTGACGTGAGAGCACTGCCATGGTTTCTTCATTCTGGGGACACCCCACCCTGTGCTGGAGCTCCAGGCCCAGGGCCTTCCTGGAGGCTCTGCTTTTTTTTTTTTTTTTTTTTTAGAGAGAGAGCGAGAGAACACCCGTGAGCAAGTAGGAGGAGGAGCAGAGGGAGAAAAGTCTCAAGCAGACTCCCCACTGAGCACGGAGCCCGACATGGGGCTCGATCCCACAACTCTGAGATCATGAACTGAGCTGAAATCAAGAGTCAGACATTTAACTAACTGAGCCACCCCAGCGTCCCGGCTGTCCTTTCTTCGTACTCTTCCCCAACTCTGCAACTCACCCGGCATGAGTTCCCTTCAGGTCTAGATTAGTCTTGGGGGAAGGAGCAACACTGTGCCGTCTTGCTGGAGGCACGGATGTTTACCATCTTGTAGGAAAAAGACTAGAAAATACATTTGGACCTAAAGGGCACGGTACTGGCATTGCCCGCGGAGGCCGGAACAGAGCACCCGACGGTGCTTCAGCCTCACCTGCAGAGAGGCCAGGGGACGGGCCCCGGACGGTCAGGGGATGGGCTCCAGGCCCGCTGTACGCCCTGGTCCCCTCGCCGGGCAGAGCAAGGACGCTCAGCTGAAACTCACCAACAGCACAGGCCCCAAGGTCAACCCACCTGGGGAGGACGTCAGTGGGCCAAGGCGTGTTTACCGACTGCTCCTTGGTCTGCACACACCCGGACGGACGTGGTTGTCCCTTCAGGGAAGGAAACAGGAAGTGGGAGGGAGGGGAGGGTCAGGGATAGCGGGACAAACTCCAGATGAGAACAAGGAGCTGCACATCTCACTGAAGGTTAGTCATGAACTTGCTGTGTAATTTGGGGCCAATCTCAACGTCTCGGAGCACACTGAGGGGCCACCGGGTAGTTTCTAGAGTTCGTGTCCTGGTCTTGCATGATAGGAAGGCGGAACCACACTGCCCGATTCTGTGGCCATTAGCCACGTGTGGCTTGTTCAGTTAATGTTACTTCAACTTAAAATAAGAAATCCCCTTCCTCGGTAGTGCCAGCCACATTGTAAGCGCGCCATAGCATGTGACGATTTACAGTAATTAAAGTGAAATGAAACGAAACATTCCACTCCCCGGTCATATCCAGCACATTTCAAATGCTCCGTGGCTCAGTGGCTGCTGTACTGAGCCACACAGAAAAAGAACCTTCCCATCAACACTGAGATCCCCTGGGTGGTGTCGAGACTGGGCAGGTGGAGACATACGGTTCATAGACCATCCTTCAGGTCACTTCTTGAAAAGGAGAACAGAGTGCGAGGTTAGAGTTTACTTCAAAGCAATGAGAGCACTGGGTGTGTTTTCTGTGTGCAACCAGGTCTAGAACAGGAAGGTATTTGTTAAAGAAACGTGCAGGTGAGTTAAAATACCATACCGCCACACCAAGGTGACGGTCAATGGTAAAAACACAAGCACGCTCCCCTTAGAAGTTGGATACAAGATAAGGATGCCATCTGGCACCATGTAATTTTTGTTTAAGTGCCATGTGGCTAAGGGAATAAAACACAGGTGTTGAAAGGAGATGGCAAATCATCACTATTTGCAGATGAGATGATTTTATACCTGGAAAACACAGAAGAACCAACTGAACCCCTTTTAGAAACTCTAAGAGGCTTTGGTATGGTGGGTGGTTGAAAAGTTAATACATAGAAACGAGAATTTTCTTCATATGAAAGCAAAAGTCAGTATAATAGGAAAAGCGAGCTCGTATTTTAACACATTTCTTAAGTTGACATAAAAAATACGTAGACCCAAGAATCCAAAACATGAATACACACTAAAAACGATAGGATCTATACGAAGACAGTGGCATATACCAATGGCATAAAGATGGCCCAAATAAGTAGAATATTATCGAAACATAATATTCAAAGATGCCAATATTCCCTAAGTAACTATAAATCCAAAGCGATCCCACAAAACACCAACAGGTTTGGTTGTTGCATTTCTTGTGTCGTTATTTGTAGGGGGTGGAGGATAGTTTGAACGTGACAGAGTGAATGCTTCTAAAGGTTACGGAGAAGAACAAGCAAATGAAACTGGCCAGGAAAATAAATACTAGAAGAGAAGAAGGGGGAGGACAGACGCATGGATTGTTAAATAAGGCAACCACATAAGGCCACAGTCAGTACAGTAGCACGAAACTGGTCCCAAAATGGACAAAAAGATTCAGAGCAGAGCCCTGAATCCAGTATATTTGGCCACCTGGGTGTATTTCGAATCTGTAGGATTTGGAACTCACAGGTAACATGCAAAAAAAACAAACAAACCAGAAACCTACCTTACTCCTTATACCAAAATACCCAATGAATTAAAGGCAAACATCAAAAATAAAACATAAAAGTACTAGAAAAAAACATACTCCTATACAGCTTGGCCCAGGAAAGGATTCTGTAGACATGAGACAAACTCAGAAGACCAAAAGACAAAATCTCTATGCCTCTACTACAAATAAAAAGTGTAAAAATTCCTGTGGGATAAAAACCACATAAAGTCAAATGGCATATTGGGAGAAATGCCCACAATATATGTGATAAAATACCAATTTCTTTAATACACAGGAAATTCTTACAGATTCATAAGTACAGGCCAAAAACTACCAGAAAAGGAGCAAAAGATATAAACCACCAATTTACAGGAACAACCATGACAACAAAAACAAACAAAAAAATCAACAAATGATCAGTAACCATAAAAGATGGTCGACCTTGTTCCAAATTAAGGAAAAACAAATTCAGACAAAGAGATACTATTTTTCCCCTCTGAATGATCTTGGCAATGATCCAAAAGGATTTGTAATGCCCTTTGTTGGTGAGAATGTGGGGAAAGAGGAAGTTTTATGCAGGGGGTAATATATATTCGTATAAACATTTTGGAGAGCAAATTGACAGTATCTGTGAATATGTACAATCACTATTCCATCTGATTCAGAAATTCTACTTCTAGAAATGTAACTCACACACGTGTGTACGGAAGTCAACAAAGACATATGTATAAGGAGCTGCTTGCAATAATCTTTATAATAGGGGGAAAAAGAAACTTCTAGAAAACAACCTAAATGTCTGTCAGTAGAAATTGCCGGTTAAATGTTACATTCTTATAATGAAATGCCATGAAGTCATCAAAAGAAATGCACGGAGTTATTGGAAAGATGTCCAAAATATTTTAAGAAGATAAGTGGCTAAAGAGTGTGTATAATATGATACTATATAAATATATATACATGGTATATATTTAGCTGCATTTATCTCTTTAGATACACCACATACATTTTTTTTACTTATTTTTTTAAAGATTTTATTTATTTATTTGACAGAGAGAGAGAGAGATCACAAGTAGGCAGAGAGGCAGGCAGAGAGAGAGGGGGAAGCAGGCTCCCCACCGAGCAGAGAGCCCGATGGGGGGCTCGAACCCAGGATCCTGAGATCATGACCTGAGCTGAAGGCAGAGGCTTTAACCCACTAAGCCACTCAGGTGCCCCCACGTACATTTTTATTACATGCATAGAACATGCATGAAGCAGTAGACATAAAACTCAATAGAGGCTATTTCTAAGAAACAGGTTGAGAGAAGAGGATGGGGAAGTAAATGCTTTTATCCATTCTTACAACCAAATATTACATTTATTTATTTTAAAATATTTTATTTATTTACGAAAAAGAGAGCATGAGCTAGGGGAGAGGCGGATGGGGAGGGAGAAGCAGACTCCCCGCTGAGCAGGGAGAGGGACACTGCTGACTTGATCCTAGGACCCTGAGATCATGACCCGTGCCAAAGGCAGACGCCCAACCGACTGAGCCACCCAGGTGCCTCCCAAATATTACTTTTAGAATGAATTACTCTTCAAACCAAACAGCAATCTAGACAAATGCAATAACCCAGGGTTGGCACTCGGCAAATGTACTTATTATGAGTTGTGCTCTTCAGAAAGTTCTCCCTAATGCCATTAAATACCGTTCCACCAGCACACTGCGGACCTAACACAATGGTATGTAAACTCTTTGCTAAAGCCAGCTTATAATAGCTGTGCTCTCTGGCTAGAAGGATAAGGAGTGAGTTATCCTAGACCAGAAGCACAGAGAGCTGGCTCTAAGAAGTTTGAGCCCAGATCCCACAGTGCTAAAGCCCAAACTTGGGTCGCCACTGGTGCCGCCCTATGATGTAATCAACTGGAATTACTGGAACTGGGGACAGACTGGTGGGTGACACGCTGCTGTGGGAATAACAATCAAGTTTTTAAAGATTGGTTCACTTAATTAAAAGCACAGCAGGTCACTGAGTACTAAGCAGACAGCATGCATTTCATCACAGAAGGTCATCTTTCCTGGCACGATCAAATGGAAACCAGGCAGCCTTCAGTGATAAGATCACAACCTGATTTTGCCTTCTTAGGGACAAGATTTGGCAAGGAATGACCAGCCACCTTGTATCAAGGGTGCTAGAGGCTGGCTGGTGCGGTAAATGGACACCTAGCATATAACAGTGAATTTCTCAAAAGGTGTGTGTGTCTCCTCAAAGGCATTCTAGGAACACGAAAGGGAAGGAACAGAGGGAAGGAGAAGAGGGGGAGAAGGAAGAAGAGATAGAGGGCAAGATGGGAGAAGCCCTCCCCAGCAAACCTGCTGTTTATTTTTCAATTACAGATTTTTTTTTTAATTGTGCCAGGAAGTCTAGAATTTCTTATCATCAGCATTAATGATTTTATGCTTTAGAGTTAATGGTTTTTACATCCATTGTCGTATTTGAGATTTATTTTTATCAAGTGTTTAGTTTCTTAGGTTTGTTTTCAACTTTGTAGCAGAGCTCATTTCCTGTGAAAACATGCTTTATCTCAGCATTTACAAGTGATGACAAGCCATTTTAATATTCTGGTATGACACATCTGGCTAGGTTCAGCCACACCTCAGTCTGTTAATTTCATACGTGTGCTCGCATGTGTGGGAAACTCCTGGGAAAATAAGGCTTAATATTTAATGAACTTAAAAGAGCAATACTTTCATTTGTATGTGTTTTACTTCTACTGCTGCACTTAGTATTTGTTAAGCGCCTACTATGTGGCAGGCACTGTCGTAGGCACAGGATAAACAGCAATGAGCAACAGGCACTTTAATATTTGCATTTTAATAATTTTAATGAGATTGCTAACAAGTTCTAAAGACTTATTTGGAGGCTGGTGTTACTGTTAGCGATTTATTTTGTGAAAATTAATAAAGGAAAGCCTAAGATGGGAAGCCAGAGTAGGGGGAGCTAACACCCTACCTGTTGTCAATTGCAGGGAGAGAGGTACCTTGCACAGGATACTACTTTATGACCGCATAGGAAGAAGAAGGGTTTCCTCCTCTCCCAGCAACAGCTCAGCCAATGAGAGGCAGTCACAGCCCAGCCAACGAGAAGCCACTGCACTTGAACTCCCAATTCAGGCCAATGGATTTTTTTTGTTTACACGGCCCTCCCAACTCCCTCTTTCTTCTATAAAAGAGTATTCCTCTGCTTTGTTCACCAGACTTGCCTGTAGTTTTGCCATAGCTTGCTTGTCTGGGATTGCAATTCTGTTATTCCTGTATAAACCCATTTTTGCTGGTAAAATAACTAATAGCTTTCTTTTGCTTTATTTATTTTTAGTTACCTAGAGACTACTGTTTATTTTTTAAATTGAAGTACAGGTGACATATGATACTGGCAGTTTTATTTTTAAGGTTAACAATTTGTATGCTCTCCTCTCATCCTAATTTAGGGAAGAAAAAATTCTTCCTCTACCTTTTAAGGTCTTCCAGAGGGACTAAAAAATGAGTTTGACGTCAGATAGGTTAACAGGAGAAAAAATTTAAAAAACCATGAAGTTTTATTATGTGTGCAGGGAGGCCCAATAATGAAACTGACAAAAGAAATGACCAAGGCAGACAGTTTTTAGGCTTTCTGGACAACGAGACAATAAATCCGTAAGGAATTGACAGGACGAAGAAGACAACTTTGGGGGCTTCAATTAGTAAGGAATTCTAATCGGAATTTGGGCTGGGTAGTAAGCTAGTAAAAAGTAACAAGGTTATTTATATAGCTCTCTTGGCCCTGAATGTATTTCTGGTGATAAGGCTGTCTCTTCACCTCCTGGTACAGGAAGGGTACTGTCCGCAGGGAGGCTTATTTCCTGCTCTCGGGGGGACAGAGGAGGGTAGGAGCATCTTTCCTGCACAGGCTGGCTCTTATGTAACTTCTATTTAAAATAACCAGCATGCCAAAGTGGCACATTTTGGGGCGGCCTGCCCTTGTTCCCTATGTTTACAACCCCGTGAGGTGGGTACTTTGATTACCCAGTTTAAAAACAAAGAGACCAAAGCACAGAAGAGTTACTCGCCCAAGGTCACACAGCGATTGCTGAGAGAGCTGGGATTTGAATTCGGGCTGACTTGGTTTTGGGGGCTCATCCTCCTAACCTCAACGTCATAACACCTTTTACCATGCACGGCGCCAAAGCAAGGGAGGTATTTGTCCATAAGAGAGGGTGGGCACTTATGGGGATGACATGTACATTTCTACCCTCAGCTGAGCCCTAAAAGATGAATGACAAGCAGCAGAGGAACCTCCATGTAGGTGATCCTGCCAAGGTGGCCCCCGCGCTATCCGTCAGAGAAGAGGAAGGAGGAAAAGGAAATAAATGAAAAGGAAATAAGTGAACAAACAAAAATTAAATGGCAACCCAATATACAACATCATATAATGATATATTCATTGCTGTTAAAACGGGGTCCTTGATAATGACTACACACATATTTTGTTTTTTTTTTGTTTGTTTGTTTTGCCTTTTTTAAAAAGATTATTTATTTATTTGAGAGAGAGAGAGAGGAAGTGAGAGAGAGCATGAGAGGAGAGAAGATCAGAAGGAGAAGCAGACTCTCCGTGGAGCTGGGAGCCTGATGCGGGACTCGATCCTGGGATTCCAGGACTATGACCTGAGCCGAAGGCAGTCGCTTAACCAACGGAGCCACCCAGGCGCCCTACACACATATTTTGGAGTATCTCCTACCATCAGATGCCATCCCAGACACTGCCATGCTGTGTTTAATCCTCAACAGCATCCAGGAAGAGTGAATGCACCACCTTGCTCTCCTTTCAACAGATTGAGGAGGAAGCCCAGAATCTGAGCCATGGCCTGGGGGTTGGGGGGGGCACGGCTTCATTCCAGGTTGCTAACGCAGCACAGAACACTCCATTCTGCCCTCTGGGCAACAGTCCTCTTGGGCAAGGACAGGGAATCATCCCCCAGCATACAGCCTCCCCACCTGCCACCCCACCTCGCTCACACCACAGCCTAGGGCAGACTCGCCGTGCTAAGGACCAGGTCACTGTTTCCAGCTTGCTCGATGGAACTGACATACTCAAAATGGGGAGGTTACGAGGTATGCTGTCGATTAACAGTGTTTCCCAATATACATCAAGAATAAACATTTGACAAAACAGAGCAAATTAGGGTCCAAGTGTTACGCCTGCAAATTTATTGGCCACTTCAAAGAAATACACAGATGCAGAATCGATTTGAAAAATGAAAACGTTCTGGAAATATTCTGTCGGGATAAACAGGCAGTAGAGCTGGAAGGCTACACCTTAGATTCAGCTCTGCTAGATAGAGAGATGCAGATGCACGCCAACCCTGATGTTGTCGGGCGTCCGCAAGGGTCTTCCAGACCGTTCATTGACTGTAGGTAACTGAGCAGATTTTTCTGATGGGTGGTCTGCTTTTAGGGGCTGCAAAGGAGTTTACAGACTACTGACCCAGACCTGAGGTGGTCTCCATCACCATCCAAGATCTGCAGCTTAGGACACAGAGGTGGGTGTGTGGGTACAGCCAAGACCTGCCCGAGTTCCCAAGAATCCCCACTCCAGCCCAGAACACTGTCACCACATGGCATGAGCGGTAGATAATTCTGGAATCATCCTAGGAGAGGGTCTCCCGTGTGAGAGAACACTTCCCACCACGCAGGTCTGGGGACCTATCTGCTTCACCTTTTACAAGTAGTCTATGTAGGGGCGCTTGGGTGGCTCAGTCAGTTAAACCCGACTCTTGATTTCGACTCAGCTCATGATCTCAGGGTCCTGAGATCAAGCCCTGAATCGGGCTCCGCGCTGGGTGTGGAGCCTGCTTGAGATTCTCTCTCTCTCTCTCAAAAAAAAAAAATATATATATATATATATATATAATATATATAATATATATAATACATAATATATAATATGTATAATATATATTATATATATATAATACATAATATATAATATGTATAACATGTATTATATATATAATATATATTATACATT
>JAPYYM010004083.1:0-10461 GCA_028534135.1 Potos flavus
CTGAGCAGGGAGCCCGATGCGGGGCTCGATCCCAAGATCCTGAGACCCTGAGATCATGACCTGAGCCGAAGGCAGAGGCTTTAACCCACTGAGCCACCCAGGCGCCCCTGACTCTCCGTTCTTTCATGTGTTGCTGCCTGCCTGTCAGAGAGAGGTCTGTACCCATGGGGTTTTCAGGCTTCAGACTTGGATTCAAACGCAGCTTTTAAAAAGAAAGATGTACAAATGAACACCAAAAGCAATTGCCCGGCCCTCTGAACGACTTAGTCATGTGACGTATTTCGATAAATGCTATGGAAGGGTATCTCTCTTCCTGTTTAATCGAGTTTGTGTTCAGTGCTAGATCAATGGGGCTAGCCAACCAGAGGCAGAGAGAGAGTGATTGCGAATTCTGTCCAGCATGCTGGAGGGACGGAGGCACGGTGTACAGTGCGGTGGTTGTCATAGAAACTAAGACACATTCCAATTAAGTATTAAGGTAGCTTTCTCGAAAGGGGAAGTGGGATTTGAATTTTAACTTGAGAGATGAGATATTTACCCACCACGCCATGCCTGCAAATGACACCCTTTCAATAAAAAAGTGTTGAGAAGGCTGGGGATCTATTACATTGGCGCCCAGACATCCAAGTTTTATAATGTGCTGTGGGCAGCCGCGAACTAGCTGCTAGTAGGACCAAACCAAGCCCGGACTCGTGCCCCCGGGCCGCTCAGAAAAAGAGCGGGCGGGATGTGAGCGCTAGAGAAAGAGCTTGTGCAATGGGCCTTGGGGCTTGCTGGTGCGTGACTGCTCACAGTGGAAACCTTTTAAGCTGGCCTTATCGTTATGGGTCTGCGCTGTCCTTGCCCGGGCTATAAATTGCTCCTGCTGACTCTACTGATCCTTAAAGAATGTGCAACTACGAATTGTTGAACTATCAACCAGACTTCTCGGAGCCAAGGGTCTGAAGGGTCTGTCTTTAGTACTGTAGATAGAGATAAGGAGGAAGCTCCAAAGAGCATTGAGTGACTTCTAAATATAAACACTTCCCTGTAATTGTTTCACTTACACTATATAATCAAGTCCACTCTGAAATAAAATGCGACACTGTTTGGACATCATCCACTGTGTCCCTCCTGCTCCCACACTTTGTCCCTCGACTCCTTTTTTCTCATTCCCTTACACTCATCCCTGGTTCGAGATTGTCACGCCGGCCACGACAATGTGCTCTCCCTGGTACCCATGTTTTCTTTCACTCCTCCCAAATCATTGTACCCTTCATCCTTCTTCTTCTTCTTTTTTTAAGATTTTATTTATTTGACAGAGAGCGAGCACATGAGCAGGGGTGGGGAGGGGCAGAGCAAGAGGGACAAGCAGACTCCCTGCTGAGCAGGGATTCCCCACACAGGGCTGGATCCCAGGACCCCACGTTCACGACCTGAGCCAAAGCCAGTTAACCAACTGAGCCAGCAAGGCGTCCACCCTTCACCTTTCCTGATGCAAAGAAGTGTCAATTTTGCTAGAAATTAAAAAAAATAATAATCCATAAAAATAAAATCTTTAAAAAAGGTGGGGGAGAGCCTCGCTGGCTCAGTCTGTGGAGCATGCAACTCTTGATCTCGGGGTTGTGAGTTCGAGCCCCACATTGGGTATAGAGATTAAAAAAATAAAATCTTTAAAAAAAAGGAAAAATCCACATAAAATAAAAATCCATTAAAAATGAAATAGTACCCTTAATTTCAGATTGAATCAAGAGCTAAGAAAAATGGGACAGGGCCAACTTAGACCCACACCTCCTGAGTCCTCATACCCATAGCTCCTGCCTTACTTCTGGAGAGCCCATTTCACAACAGCCCACGGAAGAGAAATTTTCCTTGATGCCAAAAGAGCTATCCTTGCTAAGTTTGCAGTTATGGAGAAGTGTTTCCAGAAGGTTCCTTTCACCTTGTGAATATTGGTGGTCTTTATGCCAGCGCCTCATCAAAGGCAAGGATATCCACCACCATATCTAGGTTTTCTAGATATGCTTCTATTATTGATTTCTGATTTAATTCCCTCTCCCTCCCCCTCTGCCCTTCCTTGCACTTGTGCACGCTCTCTCTCTCTTTAAAGTAAATAAAATTTAAAAACAAAACAATTCTAGGGGCGCCTGGGTGGCTCAGTTGATTAAGCATCTGCCTTAGGCTCAGGCTGTGATCCCAGGGTCCTGGGATTGAGCGAGCCCCGCATCAGGCTCCCTACTCAGCAGAGAGTCTGCTTCTCCTTCTGCCCCTAACCCCCCACCTTGTGCTCTCTCTCGCTCTCTCTCTCAAATTAATAAAGAAAATATTTTTTAAAAACTCTAAAGATTTATTTAGGGGGCGCCTGGGTGGCTCGGTGGGTTAAAGCCTCTGCCTTCAGCTCAGGTCATGATCTCAGGGTCCTGGGATCGAGCCCCGCATCGGGCTCTCTGCTCAGCGGGGAGCCTGCTTCCCCCTCTCTCTCTCTGCCTGCCTCTCTGCCTACTTGTGATCTCTCTCTCTGTCAAATAAATAAATAAAATCTTAAAAAAAAAAACACTTATTTAGAGACAGAGTGCAAGCAGAAGTGGGGAGCAGAGGGAGAGGGAGAGAATCTCAAACAGGCTCCACACTGAGCACAGAGCCTGACGTGGGCTCAAACTCACAACCCTGAGATCATGACTGAAGCCAAAATCAAGAGTCAGACACTTAACCGACAGAGCCTCCCAGGCACCCCAAAAGACAATTTTATATACATCTAAAGCTGTGTGACCTTGAGGAGGGCACTCAACTGCCTGTCTCCTCCTATGCAAAATGTGGGTAACGACAGAATCCACCTCAATGACTTGGTGTAGAAACTCAGTGAAGTCACTTATACATTGCATTTAGCATGTGCCTAGAGCTAAATAAATGTTCGCTATTATAAACTATTGATTTTAAGGTTGAGCTAATAATCACTACCCTTCAATCACAGGGAAAATGATACGACAATAATGGAGGTACAGCATGGGACACATAATAGGCACTTAAGAAAAAGTCACTGGCACGTTAAGGTTCTCCAGAGAACCAGACCGATACGGTGTATATGAAGAGAGTTATTACGAAGAAATGGCTCGTGTGTTTATGGGGTTGAGAAGACCCACAGCCTGCCATCTCCGCGCCGGAGACCCAGGAAAGCCTGTGTTGCACATTCCAGTGTCAGGGTCAGTCTGAGATAATCTGCCCTTCTTCCACTTGTTTGTACATTTTTGTTCTCTTTGGGCCCTCAGTGAATTGGGTGCTGCCCATCAAAAAGGGGAGAGCCCTCGGCTTTATTCAGTCTGCTGATGCAGATGCTAACGTCTTCTGGAAACATCCTCACAGACTCACCCAGAAGTCATCGTTAGCCAAATATCTGAGCTGTCCACGATCCCATCAAGTTGACACATAAAATTAACCACCGCGGCCGCCAAAAAAGGGGGCAAGGGCTTGATTTATTTTAATAAAAATCATACAAGACCGTACAAATAGATGTCACGAGATGGTGGGCCCCAGGCTATATACCAGCCTCCAGATCTGTTTGGCCAGCATAGTGTTTGCAAAACAATTTCTTGAGTATCCATCTCTAAAAATGGAGATGCTTTCCACACGAATCGGGATTTCCTGGGGGGGAAAAAAATCACAACTGAGGGGAATTCTAGGTCTGCATCCCCACGTGGCAACACTCTTCTGGAGATGTGGGGTGGATTCCATCTTCAACGATCCCCATGGCTTCCAGCCTGCCAGCGCCCCTCACTTGCATCATCTGCCTGGCGGAACCGAGTCTGAGAAACCCTGGACACAAGCACCCCCCGCCCCCAGGTGCTCGGCCGAGCAGTGGCGGGATGTGGCCACCAGGTGGCACCACGGCTGAGTGCTGTTCAACCGCTAGAGGGCGCGGGAGTACTCCCCCGGGCCAGGCAGCTTTCAGAACCGGGTGGTCCTACTGGGCGCTGGGAGCATCCACTGTGACTTCCTTAATCCTCACACAAGCGCCCGTAGGGGGTTGTGCCTCCTACGTGGCCGTGGGGGGAACTGAGGCTCAGAGAGAGGCCCCCCGTCTGCTCAGGTCATGATCCCGGGGTCCTGGGATCGAGTCCCGCAGCTTCTCCCTCTGCCCCTCCCCCTGGCTCGTGATTTCTCTCTCTCTCAAATAAATAAATAAAATCTGAAAAGAAAAAAAAATTGGAGCAGCACCCCCTGGGGCCAAGTGAAGCCCAGTGTCTGGGACGGAGCCCCCCGGTCGTGAGGCTGCTGCGCAGACCCTTGGTTCTGTCCTGATCTTGTCCAAGTCGAAAGGAAAAAGGGGCCTTTCTGGGGGGGGGTGGTCCCAGGAACCTAGAAAGGGGTCCCATGTTCTGAGTCTGACTCCAACTGCACTGCCTGTTGTTTGGGGTGTCACTAGCAATTCTCTGACACCGGGGGGGGGGTCCTACAGTTCAACTCAGCTCTGACGCTATTTACCAGACAGTGCGTCACCCCCCACAGGTGAAGGGCTCGGGCCTATCAGACTGCCCCCCCCAACCTCAGACACCAATCCGGGTCGTCCCCTGTGCTTCTGACCCCCCAGCTATCAATCAGAGGGTCCCAGGACCCCCTCCTCAGGCTCCATTAATTCGCTAGAGCAGCTCACAGAATTCCGAGAAACATCTGGCTCACTAGAAAGCTGGTTTATTATAAAAGCAGGTAACTCGAGAACAGCCAGAGGGGAGGGAGGCTTAGGGTCAGGTGTGGAGAGAAGGTGTGGGGGGCTCTCCCCACATCTGCCCTCGTTCACCAGCCTGGAAGCTCTCAGAAGCCCACCCGTTTGGGGTTCTGTGGCAGTGCCATTATGCAGGCGTGACTGATGAGATCACGGGCCACTGGCGTGGGATTCCACCCCAGCCCTCTCCCAACCCCAGAGGTCCAGGATGGGACCGGAACTTCCGACCACCCAAGACGTGCTTGGTTCCCTGGGCAAGCAGCCCCAGCCCTAGGTGTTTTCCCCAAATCACCTCGTATGTTAGTAAAAGGCACCTTCATCACTCATCAATTCTTAGGAATTCCCAGGTTTTAGGAGCTCTGTGCCAGAAATGGGGATGAGGACCAAATAAATACTTGTTTTTATAAATCACTATAATATCATTATAATATCAGAGGTGGGAAAATAACACGGCTAACGGGAGGTTCTGACATCAGCACATGTGCTGGGCCCGCCCAACCGAGGGGGCCTGCTCTGGGCGTGACGTTCTTACTGGGGAAATGGGGATTGTCAAGGGTAAACTACATTCGTGGGGTTACAGCGAAGGTTTACTAATATGAAAGCTTTACACGCTTTGACACATAATGAATATTCAGTACATGGCAACTATCGTTAGTGATACGAATTCTATTCAACAGATAGTATGTATCACTTTTAAAAAGATTTTTATTTCTTTATTCATGAGAGAGTGAGAGCTGGGGGGCAGGCAGAGGGAGAAGCAGACTCCCTGATGAGCAGAGAGCCCGATGCGGGGCTCGATCCCAGGACCCCGAGATTATGACCTGAGCCGAAGGCAGACGCTTTAACCCACTGAGCCACCCAGGCGCCCCCGGTTTGGGTTTTCTGAAGCAATCGAACCGTTATCAAATGATATCTTGCCTAAGTGAGGCGGTGGTGGGGGTGGACAGCAGGCTCTTTCCATACCTTCCCCAGCCCACCGGCAGCAGGAATGCTGCGGCTGGAACACCAGCAGCCTAACTCTAGGCCACGGCTCACGGAGGAGCGGGGGAAATCAGCGACGACAGCATCGGAGGGAACCCTCTGGGGCTGGACTTCACCGGGCGAGGGTACAACATGGCGCCCAGGTCAGACATCAGCCAGCAGCCCCAGGGCTCCTGGCCCAGCTCCGCCTCTGCACAAGCCGGCTACACATTCAGAGGCTCCCACTGCGACGGGGCTAGTGGGCTCACGGAAGTCAGGAAAGCACTATATTCATGGTTACCATTTTATTACCGTATAATGGCTGCAGAGAGAGAAAGGCCTGGTCCCTTCATCCCCTTGTAAGGGCACCAATCCATCCCAGGAGCTCCGCCACAAAGACCTCGTCCAAACCCAGTCACTTCCCAAAGACCCCACCCGTGAACACCAAGATACTGACCATTAGGGACTCAACATATGGATGGGGCGGGGGGAACGGACCCCACAGCTTCCACAAGCCGGAAGAAGCAAAGAAACGGAGTCTTCCCTCGGCTCTTCATTTAGCACAGGGGGTGACCTGACAACTGCTCAGGAGGGTAAATTCTCCACCCTTCCAAGGGTTTTTCTGGCTGGCCCGACAATTAAACTGACACAGGACAGATGCACAGGGGAAAACCAGATTTAATTCTGCACATTCAGGATCCCCACATACACGAGAGGTTCCCAGACAGAGAGGAAGGCTGAGGTCGGTCTCCGGGCCACGCTGAGCTGAGCAGTGAGCTGGGGGCCGGGGCCTCAGAGGAGAGCATGGCAGTAAGAGCACACGTTTGGTAAGGAGACGTTTGCCCCGCTGTACGGATGGGGCCCTCGGATAAAATCTGGCTTTGGTAATAGCTCTAAATCTGGAAAAGACTCCCAATTTAGAGTGTTCTAGGTAGTGACGTGAGGGGCCAAAGTTCCTCTTGAGCCTACAGGGTCTCGATTGCCTTCAGCCCCCAAATAGTCCACACGCCAAAGCCAAAGTGGGCCAAAGACCCCTTTAGGATTTAGGAATGAAAGCATTAATGAATGTTGGAGCACAACAGCATGTTACCGAGGGTCTGGTCAGCGTTCCTCGATCCTACTGCACGTTAGAACACTCTGAGGAGTTTTCGAACACCACGCACTGGGTTATGACCACGACAATCTCAATGCTCTCCAGAGGCGGAGCTGGGCACATTTTTTTACAGCTCCCAACTGGCTCTGAGGTACAACCAAGATTGGGAACCAATGAATCTACAAAGTTTTGGGGTTTTTTAAGATTTCATTTTTAAGGAGCACCTGGGTGGCTCAGTCGGTGAAGCATCTGCCTTTGGCTTAGGTCATGAGCCCAGGGTCCTGGGATCGAGCCCCGCATTGGGCTCCTTGCTCAGCAGGGAGCCTGATTCTCCCTTGCCCTCTGCCTGCTATTCCCCCTGCTTTCGCGTGCTCTCTCTGTGTCAGATAATCACGTGATCTCTACACCCAATGTGGGGCTCAAACTCACAAACCCCAGATTAACAGTGGCGTGCTCCACCCACTGAGCCAGCCAGGTGCCCCTCTACAACGTTTATTTTTAAAATGAAACTTCAGGGGTGCCTGGGTGGCTCAGTTGGTTAAGCATCTGCCTTCAGCTCAGGTCATGATCCCGGAGTCCTGGGATCGAGTCCCGCATTAGGCTCCCAGCTCCGTGGGCAGTCTGCTTCTCCCTCTGACCTTCTCCCCTCTCGTGCTCTCTCTCTCAAATAAATAAAATCTTAAAAAAAAAAAAAGAAACTTCATTGTTCTGCCCAAATGGAAACCCTGCATCACTTGCCATAAATATACTCCTAACAGTAAACACAATGAAAAAAACATATAACCTGATATAAGGGGATTGGTGAGCATTAGAACTGCTACAGAGCAACTTACTCCTTCACTGAGAAAGCCTGAAAAAGCTCTGAGAAAAATAACAACTTCCTGATTCAGAGTTGCCACGCTTTATGCCTCAGGGGTCAAGCAGGGCATGGACCTAGAGATTTCAGAGACAGGGCAAGGGAAACACGAGTTGGCCCCATTTTGCCAGATGATTTAAAAAACCAAATACCAGTAAGCAGTGAAGGCGTTTCTGAGACTAAGAAGAAAAAGATGCTCGATACTACAAAGGGAGGGTAAAGTGGGGTGCGGACAGGGCCCCAGATCTGACTGCATTTTACAGATGGCCGGAAGACAGACAAGACGGCTAACCCAAGCAAGGTTAGGGGCAGTGCTTGGACCGCGAGCTAGGATCCGGAGTCCACGCCCATCATTCCCCGCTTGAGGAAACTCAGAGCGCATCAAGGATGAGAACTGACCGGGGTCACCCTGCAGCGCACATGACAAGGACAGATTTTTGGAATTCCAGTGTCTTACTACCCAACCCTACAGCACCCCTCAGGGAGAACAGTCCTCTGCCGTGCGTTGAGCAGCAAGACTAGCGCTCACAAAACCCACTAGGTCCACTGCTCAGATCAACACACCGAGACCCCAGAGGGGGGAAGGGACTTGTCCAAATCCCCAAAGAGTATGAGGACGACCAGACACTCACACTTGAGAGGTCACTGAGTGCGGGGCGCCGTCCTGGGGTTCCACTGGAGACTCCGATCATCGTCCCCGCTTCAGATGGGTAAACTGAGGCACCGAGCCTGTGCACCGCGCCCGGGGTCTCAGAGCTAGAGGAGCGTCAAAGGTCATTTCACAAAAGGGGAAACCGAGGCCCACAGCGGACGAAAGGGTTCCGGCCCCAACTTCCCTCTGGGGGGTGGGGGGTATTGCAGGGTGGGTCGCCCCGAGGAGGGGGCGCGGCTCAGAATCCACGACCTCTCCAAACTGACCCTCCCCCCGCCCTGGGGAACCATGACGTCACACGCGGGGAGTGGGGGCTGGGACCTGGAAACCGGGGCATGGGAACCGCGGCTCGCACTCACCTCCCGAGGCAGCCCTTCGGAGCCCACACTTCCGACTCCGGGAACGACGCCGGGAGCGCCTCGCCGGCGCAGACTCGGCGTCCCTTCACCGGCGCGACCTGCGACAGCGCCCGGGGGACCGCGGCTCGCGGACCCCGGGACAGCACTGACCGCGAACGCGCGCGGAGCCAACCCAGTGCGCATGTGCGACCCTCGCTGTCGCTCAAAGGCGGCGGTGCGGCGTCTCTGCCAATCGGAATCCTTCTTCCAACCTGGCCCCGCCTCGCTTCCGGCGTCCGGCTGTTTCCAGGGCAACCGTCAGACTGACAGCCTAAAAAAGAGGGCCCCGCGACTTCTGGGTGTTGTAGTCTCCAAGGGGCGGAGAAACGGGAGGCGCCTGGGAATGAGAAAAGTCTCCGACGCACGCGTTCCTGTTTCATTTCCCGGCCCCGCTTGCCAGGTCCTGCCACAGGGGACGACCGGTTCGCAGGCCTTGGGGTCGGTTGTGGGGGCGTCGCTGACCGCGGTCACCATGGTAACACTTCCGGCTCGCGGCCCGCCTCTTGCGTGCTGACGTCACGCGCGGAGCCCCGCGAGAAGGCAGTGGGCGCATGCGCCGGGGGAGGGAGGTGTGGCGGGGCCCGTGGGAGGAGCCAGGGGTGAGGGCGGAGTTAGGGCCGGGTCTTGGCCCAGAAGCGAGCCTGGGAGGTCCAACCCCATCATTTTCCACTTGGAGGAAACTCAGAGCTCGTCAAAGTGCAACTGAAGAATTGGATATTTTTATTGTAAACTTTTTTATTTGGCGGTAATTTCACGTTTAGAGAAAAGTTGCAGTCAGAAGGTGCCCACATGCCCCCTGTCCCCCAGCTTCCCCTGCTGTCAACCTCTTGGGACCGCAGCACATTTGTGCAAACAAGCCTCTCCCATCGGAGCAATGCTATTAACTGAGCTGCAGCCCGTTCCCCTGGTCCCACTCTCTCCTCCGCGGTCCTTTCTATTCCGGGAGCCACATGGCGTGCAGTTGCCAGGTCTCCCCAGCTTCCTCTGACCCCGCAGCCCTTTTCTCAGACTTTCCTTATTTTCCGTGACCTTGACAGTCTCGATGGGTCCTAGCCACGTGTTCTGTAAAACGTCCTTCAACGCTTGCTCAGGACCACGCTCGGCTTAGGACGAGGAACTGACTCTTTAATTTTAGCTAAACATTTAACTTTGCTAGTTGAGTCAATGATTGGACAACTTTGAATAATCTGGATAGGTGAATCTACTTTTTCAACTACATTTTATGAAATCTATCACAGATCAGTGATGTCTGGTGAAAAACGAGCATTCAAATTGAGCTGTGCTGTAAGTGAAAAATGCATTCCAGATTTCAAAGGCTTAATACAAAAAGAAGGATCTAAAAAAAAAAAAGAAGAAGGATCTAAACCAAAGCATTAATAATGCTTTTATCTGCTATGTGTTAAAATGATATTTTGGATCTATTGAGTTAAATCATATATACTACTAACTCATATTGATTTCACCTTTTTGTTTTTACATTTTTCTGGCTTTTTTGAGATATAATTGACATGTAACATTGTATTGTTTTAGGGGGTACAACATGACTATTTGATACATGTATATATTGTGAAATGATTACCATAAGATTAGCTAGCACCTCCACCATCTCATATAATTACCTCTTCGTGCGTGTGGGGGGTGGGGTGAGCACCTTTAGGATCTACTCTCTTAGCAACCTCAAAGTATATAATACAGTACTGGTAATTGTTGTCGCCATGCCGTACATTAGACTCCCAGAACTAACTCCTCTTACAGTTGGAAGTGTGACCCCTTTGACCAGCATCATTTTACTTTTTAATGTGCCCC
>JAPYYM010004084.1:0-10460 GCA_028534135.1 Potos flavus
TTTTTTTTTTTTTCTTCTTCTTAACTTGCAGTTCCTAACCGAAAATCTTCAGTCGGCGTGAAAAAGAACAGCAAGAGCAGAACGTTAACCAGGCAGTCTGTGTCAAGAATTCCAGCTTCTTCCAACTCTACCTCATCCAAGCTAACTCATGTAAATAATTCCAGGGTACCAAAGAAACTGAAAAAGCCTGCAAAGCCTTTACTTTCAAAGATAAAATTAAGAAATCATTGCAAACGGCTGGAGCAAAAGAGTGCTTCCAGAAAACTCGAGATGGGAAACTTAGTACTCAAAGAGCCCAAAGTAGTTCTGTATAAAAATTTACCCATTAAAAAAGAGAAGGAGCCAGAGGGACCAGCTCCAGCCGCAGCAGCTAGCGGGTGCTTAACTAGACACGCGGCGCGAGAGCACAGGGCGAGCTCCGGGCGAGGCGCCCCGCCGCTGGGGGACGGCGCCCCCTGCACCTACACCACCAGGCGGTCCACGCGGACGAGGATGAATCCGAAGGAGCCTTCTGACCTCCCGCTGGAACCAAATCCCTCGGACGGCTATAAGAGCAGCTTGCCAGAAGCTTGCCCGGACGGTGGCGGCGAGCAGCCGGCTCCCCGGGCGCAGGAGGGGGAACTGGCCCCCGGAGCCTCGCAGAACGGGGACGCCAAGTGTCCGAGGAGTGACAGCGGCCTGTTGAAGAAGAAATCGCGGCAAGGAAAACTCGGGAAACAGTTGGTGAAAGCCGAGGAGCCTGCGGCGGGGCCGGACTCCCCCGGAGAAGCCGGCGTGGCGCCCGAGGTGCTGGGGGCGCCCTGTGAGCCCGGCGAGCGCAGCGCCGCGGAACCCGTGCCCGGGGGCTACCCGGACTGGGCTCCTTCGCCCGGCGGCGGGGCGGTGGTCACGTCCGATAGCTTCAAGACAAAAGACGGCTTCAGAACTGCAAAAAGTAAAAAGAAGAGGCGAATCACAAGGTATGACGCACAGCTGATCCTGGAGAATAACTCTGGGATCCCCAAATTGACTCTTCGGAGGCGTCACGATAGCAGCAGCAAGACCAACGACCAAGAGAATGATGGCATGAATTCTTCGAAAATAAGCATCAAGTTGAGTAAAGACCACGAAAACGATAATAATCTGTATGTAGCAAAGCTCAATAATGGGTTTAACTCAGGGTCGGGCAGCAGCTCCACAAAACTGAAGATCCAGCTGAAGCGGGACGAGGAAGGCCGGGGGCCGTACGCCGAGGGGCTTCGCGAGAACGGGGTGTGCTGCAGCGACCCTCTCTCGCTGCTGGAGTCCCGCATGGAAGTGGACGGCTACAGCCAGTACGAGGAGGAGAGCACGGACGAGCCCTCCTCCTCGGAGGGCGACGCGGAGGACGAGGACTACGAGGAGGACTTCGAGGACGACTTCATTCCTCTCCCTCCGGCCAAGCGCCTCCGGCTGATCGTCGGCAAGGACTCCATAGATATTGACATTTCTTCCCGGAGAAGGGAAGACCAGTCTTTGAGGCTCAACGCATAAGCTCCTGGTCTCAGTTTGGCCTGGGAAACCTACTTTAAAGAAATAAAAACAAATTCCAGTCAGTTATTCCTCCCCCGAGACATCCTAGCGGCCGCGCTTCCCTCCTCTCTCCACTTAGCAGCGTCATCCTGTAGAAAGTGTACAGCGCACTGACTCTCCCTAAGTCCGATTTGTGCAAATTTTTATTGTACTTTTTAAATAGCCTTCCTACGTGCAATTCTGAGTTCGAGGGAAAGCCCCGTTGTAAAATAAAGGCTCAAGCGAAATTGTACAGTGATAGCAACTTTCCACACGGGACGTTGAAAACAATAATGTGGCTACACAATTTTCTTTTCTTTTTTTTTTTCTTTTCTTTTTTTTTTAAACCAAGAGCATCGACTGGCTCTTTAATATATGACTAAACAATAATTTAAAACAAATCATAGTAGCAGCATATTAAGGTTTTCTAGTATATGCTAATATCACCAGCAATGATCTTTGGCTTTTTGATTTATTTGCTAGATGTCTCCCCCCTCGGAGTTTTGTCAGTTTCACACTGTCCGCTGGCCACGCGTACTGGGTGTGGCCTTGCTTAAAAGCGCAAACCATCCGTTGGGAGTCGAATTGGTTTCTTTAAAAAAAAAAAAAGTACAATTACACGCGTGACCGCTAACTTTCCAGTACGTTATATGTACGAGGGTGGCAGTGTGCAGGATGAGTTCCGAGTCAGCGTATTTATTGCTTGTCATGTAAATTAAAGACCTTGTATTTAACACTTTTCAATCCTTTTAGATAAAATTGTTCTTTGCAAGAATGATTGGTGCTTATTTTTTCAAAACTTTGCTGTGAACGATGTGATGAGAACAAGCAACATTTATCTAATGAACTACAGCTCTCTTAATTTGGGTCTTCAAGGGTTCTGTTGCACTTGTAAAATGCTACAAGGAATATTAAAAACTCTATTCACTTTAACTTATAATAGTTTATGAAATAAAAACATGAGTCACAGCTTTTGTTCTGTGGTAACCCTATAAAAATGTTTGTCTCTGAAATTCAATGTAAAGAACTGAGAACAATGTATATGTTGTAAATATTTGTGTGTTGTGAGAAATTTTTGTCATAAGAAATTAAAAGAACTTACCAGGAAGGTTTTTAAGTTTAGAAATATTCATGCCAATAAAATAGGAAATTATAAAAATATATAGTTTTAAGCACTGCATCAGTGGGAGTTCTTGGCTTATGTTAGTTTATGTATGAAAATATCAAAGATTTTTTGACTATATTATCAGTTAAACGAAAAGAGGAGTCAGATTTAATTTGTTTTTGTTTTTTTTTTAAGCACTTTGAGAAGAGAAATTAATTTTAAGTAACTTAATGAGCAAATTTTTTGATTACTACTTTATGTTCAGTACCAACCTTTCATTTCTCTGGATTATTTCACAAATCATTGGACAAAGAATTTGGGAATATAAAGCTGTAGCAGGTGTTTGACGCCAGTGGGTCTCTTTATTTCTGGGAAATGTGTACGTGTACTTTCAGATATACAGTGTTCCCGAGGAAAATCGATTTAGGGGATTCGTGTAGTGTCTGTAGATAAGTAGCCCATGTCTTAAGATATTAAAAGGAATCTGCCCGTAACGAAAAATCCAGTGGAGAAAACCTCAATGCTTACTGTCATTTCTAGGTGATTCCTGCTGGTTTCCAGGTTCTGGGGAACGCCCTTGAAATTGAGTCCCATAACACGATTGCCAATAGGGGTTCCACGTAGAAATTAATAATATCCATAAAAGTGTTTGCATTGTAGAGTTTTGTTTCTCCTCATGTTCTTTAAGGAGTTACTCGTGTGGTCTTAACGTCGCCTCATTCCCATCTGTCCCGTGCAGGTCACCCCCTCAGGTAGTAGCGTGGCGGGCGGGCGCAGACCCCCTTGACTGCCACGCGCACGCGCGCATACGCGCACACACACACACACACAACCCCCGCTCCGCGTGTGTCCCCCCCCCCCTCGAAGCAGAACAGTGCCCCCGGGGTCTGTCCCGAGGCCCTTGGAGCGCGTCCGGTCCTCACGTTGTCCCTCGGGGGAGAAGTGTGAGACTCCAGCCACTGAGGAAGGTCGAGCGTAGACTCCGTGTCTGGAAAGTACCAGAGCGGTGGGCCACCCCTTTCACTCCCGCCTTAGCGTGGAGCGTGTCGAAGAGGTTCAGAGACTAAATCTCAAACCCTCTCCCGGAATACCAACAACAGCCATTTCAGGAATTTCCGTCTTAAGGAAAAAGACACAAAATGCCACATTTCCCACGTTTCTCCATTTTTAAGCTTCATTTTAGTAACTTATTTACGTTTGTTTTAACTTGATTGTGGCCTCGGCTTTTCGAGGCGAACCTTCCCCGTGGGCCCGAGCAGCGGCGCCCGGGGGCGGGGTGCACAAGCCTTCCAGGGAAACCCGATTTCCGTTTTTCCAGGTAGGGGCCTCGGAGCTGCTCGGGCTCCGCCATAGAACTTCCCCGTGTGGAACGGCAGAGCCACACACGGGTGACCACTTGGAAGAGGTTGCGTTCCATACAACTTCGATCTTGAGCTTATGCAATGATTCGTAAAGATTTCGGCATTGTAAGCATTAGGAAATGATCAGAAAAATACGTGTAAAGTATTCGATTTTCAATCATTTTTCAAATTACTGTTTTAAATTGTTTTGCTGAGTTGTAATACCTTTGAGATACAATGTATTCCTTGTACTGAGAGTGAAAAAAAAAGGACTTTTTCAGCATTTGAGGTAAGTTCTTTAACGTTTCATTAAAAACATTTTTTACAAATATTTTGTACATGCACTTGCAGTATTGAGGTTAATCATTTTAATAAATTCGGAAATTGAAACAATCTGGCCGGTGTTCACTGTATCTGAGAAGAAATGATCAAAGGGGTGCCTTTCTGCACAAGGCTTTCATTTCAAGTAGGATTTGTAAAGTCGAACATTCGCAAGCTTTCCAGCATCTTCGAGTGAGCTCTTGCCTGCGCCCCAGCCTCCTGTTTGCTTCCGGTGCTGCTCCTTTTGTTGAAAAGACAGGGGAAAGCAGTCCTTGTCTCATGGGGAGGCTCCTCCCCAACCCCACCGCCCTCCGACCCCACACTGCACAACTCCCAAGGGCTGGGATTCTGCCCTCGCTGAATGGGACAAAACTGGCCTGTTTGGGGCTGGCGTGGGTCCTCTGTCCTAGTTACTGTAGCCAAACCCGGTTGAGGGGAGATGTGGGCCTGGCTTAGGAGTCAGGGGGCAGGAGTTTGCCCAGCCCTGTAGCATCCGAGTGGCCCTGGGCGAGCTCCCAGCCCCCCAACCGCCTCTCTGCTGTGCCCTGACGTTCCCGTGGACGCCTGAGGCAGGCAGGGTGGGTGGCGCAGGCTAGACCGGACAGCGCTGAGGTTTCAATGGGGATTGAAACCGCCACCACCTCAGCCGGCTTCACTCTCATCCATTACCCAGCGGCAGCCAGCTTGCAGCAAATTGCTGGGAGTCTTGATGTGATTCTGTCCTCGAGTGCCGGCTCTGTCGCTGGCACGCACCCCATCGTGCTTGCCGCAGAGCCCAGCGGCACTTTGGTAGCCCCGGGGTTCCGGCGAGCACGGCCCTGGCCTGCGAGGGTGACGCGGTCTCCAGCTTCTCCCTCCTCGAGGTCAAGAGCTTGGGCGCTGCTTGCGTTCGCTAGTGAGGAGGCCCGGAGGAAAAGCGGATTTTGAGTCTTCGGGAAGGGGCAGGGCGTGTGGATAGGCAGGATTGGGAAGGGGGCCTCCCACCAGGGCCGCACCCACCCCCTCTTACTGCACCTGCCAGGCGTCAAGTTCGTGTTCATGGAAACTGCTGGAAAGCTTCCGATCTGGGGGACCGAAGACGGTCTGCAGCCTCCCGTGATGACTTGGGTCATGTTCTTTAAAAGTCTGTTACCAGATCCTGTTCTCTCCTTGTCAGATGTGTGAGTTTTTCTGCTAAGTTCAGTAGATCGAGACTTCCCTCTTTTGGGGGTACTCCCCCATTGAGTCTGCTCCGCGGTGGGGACACTCACACCCCAGAAGGCCGGCGGGGAATGTGCCCGTGGGTGGCCAGTCCGAGACCCTAAACAGCGCTATCCCAAGTGACCGGAGCGAGGCTGCATTTCTTGAATATTCGTTGAACACCTGTTCTGTATTAGTGCGGGGGGGGAGGGGGCAAGAGGTGTAATTAAAGCCCTGGGAGCAGGTGAGGGGACCTAGGGGCGGGGCCAGACGGCCCCCGGCCCCTCCCCCCACCAGGACCTGGGAGAGGGCACCAGGGGCTTCCAGGAGGAGCCGGACTGGTGGGGAGAGAGGAAGCCTGGCGGGGGAGGGGGGGACAGAAGGATGACAGCTGGAAGGGGAGGTGGCATTAAGGAGGGATTCGTATGGTTAATGAAGGACAAGCACGGTGAGATGAGAAGCTTCCAGAGGGGATGAGTTCCCAAAACGGAAGGTGGGGAAGTTATTCAGAGTCTGGGGGAGGCAGGCCGGTCTTAGTTTGGGTCCGTCTTCCTTGGTAACAAGAGGGAGAGAGGTGGGCCTGTTGGGGAGCCGGTTCCAGCAACGAGAGTTTCTATTGTGTCTGTAAACAGGAGGCAAGGTCCCCTAGAGCTTCAGGAGCACGAAGGAGATTTAAAATCAAGAAAGGAAAAGCAAGCCAACACTTAAAACCCGGCATAATTCATTATGGAAACCTTTACCAATTAGCTTCTAGGTACCAGACGGTGTTCTCGACACCCCTGGAGCCAAGGCGGGGGTGGGGGGCAGCACTTCTCAGCCCCTGTGAGCTCTCAGCCAGGTGGGGGGACAGCAGACAGCAGGATAGAGGGCCGGGGGAGGGGGGCAGGAGAGGGCTTGAATGAAGAGCCCCGGAGAGTGTGCCAGTTAAGGAAGAGAAGAGGAGTCCGAGGCCTGAGTGGGCCCCTGGCTAGGGCCAGTAGTCACCCGGGGCCTGGAGGTGCTCCTGTGGTCAGAGCACAGACAAGCACGTGGGAGGACAGGAGGCAGTGGCCAGAGCGGGCCCTTGGAACTTTGGAAGGACAGCCTTTAAATGATGGCATAGGTGCTGCTGGGGCCTGGGAGAGAGTGTCCTGGTTCTGGGAGACCAAGGCGTTGGGCAGAACCGAGGTCACTCAAGATGACAGCTGACAGCCTCCCCTGTGAGTCCTGGGAACCATGCCAACACTAGACGGAAACAGCCTGTAGGGGATAAACACGGGGAGGTACCCTACCCAGGGGTGGGGGCGCCTTGCTGAGGGAGAGGTGAGTAAATGCTCAGAAATTTTGTTTCAATGAGTGAGTCAGCCTGCCTGAGGCCACTCGGGGCGGGTGCATTTGGGGCCATGCCCAGAGAGCCCTAGCGAGAGTCCCAGAGCCAAGGGTCAGTGGGGCCAGCCCGTGTCGCAAGGCCCCACCTTCCCAGGTTAATTCTGGAAAGTTCCGTGGATGACAAATGGCAATCACTGCCCTTTACCCTCCTTTCCATGCAGTTATATGGGGCCAGGAGAACTTCGTCCAAAGGTTATCGCGCAGATAAGCACGGTGACCTACCCCCATTAGTCAAATAGACTCAGGGGCTTGAAAAGTGTACCCGGTGCCTCGTGTTCTGGTCTTTATCTGAGTGAGTGGAGCAAGAGGAGGCCTGAAGACCGCCAAGAAGAAGTCGCTGGACAGTGACCTCACGGTAACCCAGGCACACAGGAGGAGGGGACACACTTCGGAAGCCGGGGTCACTAGTCCGGGGAGCGAGCACCCTCCCGCGTGGCTAACTCCCCAGCCCCAGCCGTCGGGTGCTGTGCTTTCTCATACCTCTGGGCGGAGTGGGGAGTCGGACCCTGACGGGAAGCGCCTGCTATCTCCCCCAGCCTCCGGCAGGTTGGAGAAGGCCCTGGCCAGGCTCCCGCTGCCACAAACCAAACAGAAGGACACCGATTTCCTCCTCTTGCCGGTGCAACCACATTTTTCTTGGGGTAAGAAGGCGGAGCGAAGGACGGCCGGCGCAGCCTCCAAGCGGGCCGGAGCCGCTCGGGGAAGTGCTCAGACCGGGGCCCCGGGGGCCGAGGGCTGTGGGGTTCGCTGCCCTCCCCTGCCGTCCCTCGCTGGTCTCCGTTTCCTCACCCGTCGCGCAGGACTCACGCTGGCATTGACTTTGGAGCTGTTGAGGAGTGAGTGAGAGTGCCGTGAGCGCGCTCGTGGGCTTCCTCGGGGCCGCCGACCTTTGCCCTCTCCAGTTAACACCTGCTCAAACGGCCTTCGATCACGCCTTTTCCATGCCAACTCCAAACCGCTGGGCCCCTGGCACAGGTCCCCACTGGGACATGGTGGACGAAGATCGAGGATTCCAGTTCTTTCTCCCTCTGGCCAATGGCTCTGGCCACGAGCCGGGCCTCCTCCGCTCGCGGAGCACGCTGCTCCAGCCCCCTTCCTCCCCTCCTTCCACAGGGGTCTTTCCGGAGGTGTCTCCTCCCTTGACAACCTTCTCACCCAGGGCGCTCAAAAGGCGCGGGGGCTCCGGGACCGGCTCCCCTCACGAGACGCAGGCACATAGGCCGGGAGGAAGTGGGACACAGGCCTGGATGGGAGGACGTGAGAAACCCTGAGGGAGTGCCAAGCGGGTGCCATTTCTGCTGGGGCATCGAGGCGGGCAGGGTCCAAGGCGGAGGGGAGACGGAGGAGGGTCCAGAGGCCCTGGTAGGAGTAGGAGTTCGCAAGCCCGAGGGCTGGAGAGGCAGCCGACCGTTGGAGTCCTGGAGACAAGGAAGGGCAGGACGTGCTCTGGAAGGATGCCGAGAAGTTCCGTGTGGCCAGTCCGGAAGGTTTAAAGGGGCTGGGGGGGGGCACCCAGGTGGCCCTGAGGACACTGGGTGAGGATGGGAGGGAGACAGGGACTCATCGGCTTAGGGGCAAGGGTCAGGCACCCTCAGGGTAAGCCCAGTCCCCCCACTTCCTAACTGGGTGACCTTGGCTCCCTGTTCTGTGAAATGGGAACAGAGGCACGTGCCCGCCTCACTGAGGAGTAAATGAAACAGCAAAAGCATGCCTGGGCACCGGGGTGGCTCGCGGTGCGTGGTCAGCCCCCGTGGGTCACTTTCAATTTCTGGGATCTAATTCCAGAGGCTGTGTTGTTTCTCTGGCTTCGCCCAGTGAGCCCCACCTGGGCTCCCCAACCCTCCTTCCGGCCCCAACTGTGGCCCAGCCATCCCAGGCCAGAGGCCAGAGGGACAGAGAGGGGGACGGAACCCCAGGCAGCCCGAGGGGACAGCCCGAGCCCCCTTGCTGGCCGTGGCGGGCATCCTGCCCGGATTCCAACACAGGCAGGTGCCGTCCAGGGCCTCGGAGCCTCTTCTTATCCGCGCCAGGAGAGCCAGGGGGAGGACGGAGCGAACGCACAGCAGGCCGAAGCGAGACAGAAGAAAGCAAAGGGCACAAGGAAGGCGCGAGCCGCTGCATCCACGGAAGCCGCAGAGCGGAAGCAAGGAGACCCGGAGGCCTCGGATGACAAGCCTCCTGTCTGGAGTTCGTCCAGCGGATCTCGAACACCCATCACCCTCTGGTCACAGCCACCGCCTCTGAGAGACCCGCCCTGCTCATCCCGGAGCTGTCGCTTTCAGTCCTTTGTCCTGGACCCGAGACAGGGATCAGTTCCTTTCTCAGGTGCGGCTGGAGGTCGCCCGCGCCCAAGACATTCTCCGCGGTCGTGGCTGGAGGACAAAAAACAGAAACAAAAACAGGTACTTGACCATGTTACTGGGCCCTGCAGGGTTCATTTTTAAAGCAGAGCGCTTTTCTGCATATGCTTTTAGTCCGAGAAAAGTGCAGAGGGAAGCAGTATTTTTTCTTTTTTGTCTTTGGAGCGGATCCTACAAGTTAGTTTGTCATGAAGTGCAACACTGTTGCATCTTCGAACTGGGGCAGTTCTGCTGGAGGATCTCCGTACAGAGGCTTTAGCGATAGTGACTTTGACTTATGATTTCCAAAAATATAAATAAATAAATAAATAAATAAAAAGTCAGCCTGGCAGCGGGGCCAGGGAGGCTGCCGCCGTTGACCGCTGGAGGCGCTCACCAAAGAGGTTCATGTTCAAGTCCCTCCAGCCCCTGGAGCTGCAGCAGGGAGCCAGCGGTGAGAGACCCTGGCCAGCACGGGCCACCGCCTGTCTGCCCTTCCTCCCCCCCAGACGGTGACATGAGCCCATCCTTGCCCTGGAGAGCGCCAGGGGAAGGCTCCGAGAGTCTCTCTTGCATCTTTGGGAACAGGGAGGGCTGGCAGGCTGGGATCCTCATTGCCGTTCCTGGGAGGGAGGAGGAGGAGCCCGAGGCTCTGAGTGGGCCAGTGTCACCAACGTCACAGAGTCCCCAGGACCCCGCCACGCTGGGCTAGTTCTTAGGGACCCCTGGGAGGCCCTGGTGGGTTATGGCTTCAAGGGGGGGTAAGGCTGTTGAGTAGCCCTGGGGCTCACCTGGGTTAGGAAGTCCTTGCTGTCCCCTCAGCCTGGACCCTCTCTCGGTCCCGCCCTCACCTGAGCAGCAACTTGGACCTCTGGCAGATGTCAGCTCCTGAATCCTCCCAGGGGCCCCACTGCCACCCTGACCTTCTCTCGGCTCAGTTCTGATACCTCTAGCCCCATGGGGTCCTTGGGGCCTGACGGCGTCAACCCAGGAAGGCCTGGGCAAGCCACAGGCTGATGGGGAAGGGGCTTCCTCCCTGGAGAAAGGAACCCTAGACGCGCTCCAGCCTCGTCCCCTTTGGTCCGCCGGGCAGGGTTCAGGTCATCCAGCAAGCCAAAGCCTCAGGGGGCCCCTGGGCCACCCTCTCCTCCCCCCAGTGAAGCGGGGAGCCCAGGAGGCCACACTGGGCAAAACGGCCGTGCCCGACCTGAGCCCCAGGACCCCTTCATCCTGTCCCAGGACTCCCAGCAGAGAAAGGGCCGGGAGTGGGGAGCAGAG
>JAPYYM010004085.1:0-10458 GCA_028534135.1 Potos flavus
CCACTGGGTGTTAAAAAGTAATTTCTCCCCCTGTGGTGAGCCCTTGAAGTCACAGCCAAAATGCCTTCAACAAATTGGGCAGTGCTTTTGTGGCTCAGGTCAGTGGCTTTTTGAGGTGTACAAAGCGCGAAGGCATTCAGGAAAATCTGGCTTAATGAGGTCTGATGACACAAAGCGCAATGGCCAGTTGATAGCATGCAGTTTATCTTCTACTAAGTTAAGGTGGGCGTCGAACAGTGACTTTGTTTGGATCGCTTGGGGTCTGAATGAGGATAATGAATGGGCTATGCTCCCCCCTTCTTGGGCCTGGGTGCCTGCCATGGAAGCCGGGGAAGGAAGCTGGGAGATTGTCAGAGAGAATAAGGCATTTGGACTTGGGAACTGTGCCCTGTCCCACCTTGCGTCCCCTGCTGCCCTCCAGTGCCTTAAAATCTGCAAACATTTATAGCCTCAATGAATCATTCACTGCAATATTTTGCTCGACTGATCCTAGATGCGCAAGGGGCTTTCTTTCCTTTTCCGCCCTCCTGGGGCAGGGAAAAGATAGAAGTTAGTTGGATGAATACTAATGCTTTGCTTACAGCTACAAGAAATGCTTGTTCTAATAAAAGTCTGCAGTCTAATACAAACTACCTCCTGTCTCATCTTTTACTTTTTAGGCAGGATGTTTCTCAGTAATACTGTGAGATAAAAGCCTCTCAATAACTTTCCCCCAAATGGAAAATATGATTTGAAATTTTTGGAAAACAGGTACACACCTCTGGCTCCTGGTAACTTTGGTGATAATAGCTCTTTTCCACACGCCTGTTACAGCTGCCACATCACGTGCTCTTCTAATTAGAACAGACACGTGCAATCCCTGCCCTTCAGAGTCTTTATATTCAAGACGAGAGGTGGGAACATAAGCAATCAACATGCAATCACATGAACAAATAAAATAATCACAGGTCCTGACAGGTGATGTGAAGATGATGGAGAGGATAGGGTAAGTTGTGTCTAGGGGCTGGGAAGTTACCTACAGAGAGGTTTGGGTTACCTTGGTCAGGAAAGGTCTCTGAGGGTGGAGAACCAAGTTAATTGAATGATGCAAAAAAGAAATACAAACATAAGGGAGGAGAGAAGAGCTTTGGGAGCAGGAGACTATTATGAAATACATTGTTCCCCATGGATTTAGCATGTTTCTTTTCCTTCTTGGATTTCCTCTGTGCCCTAAGGCACTGTGAAAAAATTAAAAATAGAAATACCATATGATCCAATAATTCCACTACGGGGTATTTACCCAAAGAAAATGCAAACACTAATTCAAAAAGATATATATAGGGGCGCCTGGGTGGCTCAGTTGGTTAAGCGTCTGCCTTCGACTCAGGTCATGATCTTGGGGTCCTGGGATCGAGTCCCACGTCGGGCTCTGTGCTCAGGAGGGAGTCTGCTCCTCCCTCTCCCACTCCCTCTCTCTCTCTGCCCCTCCCCCTGCTCATGCTTCCTCTCTCTCAAGTAAATTTTAAAAAGGTATAATATATTCTGTTTATCAAAACATTATGGGGCACCTGAGTGGCTCAGTGGGTTAAAGCCTCTACCTTCGGCTCAGGTCATGATCTCAGGGTCCTGGGATCAAGCCCCGCATCGGGCTCCTCGCTCAGCGGGAAGCCTACTTCCCCTACCCTCTCTCTGCCTGCCTCTCTGCCTACTTGTGATCTCTCTCTCTGTCAAATAAATAAATAAAATCTTAAAAAAACAAACAAACAAAAAAAAAACATTATTTATAATGGCCTAAATGAGAAGCAATCTAAGTGTACATCAATGGATGAATGATAAGGAGGATGTGATTGGTGTGTACACACACACTTACACACACAATGGAATGTTACGCAGCCATAAACAGTGATGAGATCTTGTCATTTGCAACAACATGGACAGACCTAGAGGGTATTATGCTGAATGAAATAAGTCAGAGAGAGAGAGACAAATACCCTGTGATTTTACTCACATGCGGAAGCTAAAAAATAAAACAAATGACTAAAGAAACAAAAAGCAGAAACAGACCCATAAATACAGAGAACAAACTAGTGGTTGCCTGAGGATACAGGAATGATCAAAATGGGTGAAAGGGACTGAGAGGTAGGTCCAGACTGCCAATTATGGAAAGAATAAGTCACGGGGATGAAAGTACAGCACAGGGAATGCAGCCCATGGTGTTGTAATGGTGCTGTGTGGTGACAGACGGTAGCCACACTTGCGGTGAGCACAGCAGAAGGGATAGAGTTGTTGAATCACCGTGTTGTGCACCTGAAACTAATGTAGCATTGTGTATCAATTATACTTCTATTGGGGCGCCTGGGTGGCTCTGTGGGTTAAAGCCTCTACCTTTGGCTCAGGTCATGATCTCAGGGTCCTGGGATCGAGCCCCGCATGGGGCTCTCTGCTCAGCGGGGAGCCTGCTTCCCCTTCTCTCTCTGCCTGCCTCTCTGCCTACTTGTGATCTATCTCTCTGTCAAATAAATAAATAAAATCTTTAAAAAAAATTATACTTCTATTAAAAAAATATTATTAAAAGGAAGAGTGCAGACGTGGAGTAGACACGCCTAATCAGTCTCAGCATCCCCATTTTGGTTGCCTGCAGGGAAACCTTCCCACATAGAAGAGCCAGAAAGTATAAATGGCCCATGACAGGGAGAAATTTGTTGTGTTTGAGAAATGGAGAAGCCAGCAGGGCTGGAATACTGTGATTGAGGAAGAGTATTGGAGAGAGGTATTGGAGGGGAAGGAAGAGCCGGATTATGTAGAACCTTGGAAGGACACGTTAATGGAACTTGTTTGTATGTTGATTCTATTTGATACTTGACAGCCATTGGAGGATTTTTAAGTTTCTCCCTTTTTTGTATAGGCTGAGCAACTAGAGGGAAGGTGGAGTTATTTCCTTGTGAGGGAGTGGACAGAGGAGAGATCAGTGAGTAAATCTGTTTTGGCCACACAAAATTCGAAGTGCTTCTCATGTATCTTCATGGAAAGGGCGTGAGGGAGGGCAGTTTGCTGTGCAGTTCTGGGGCCCAGCGGGGATCTGAGAAAGACAAATTTAAGAACCACCAGTACACAGACGACATTTGAGGCGCGAAACTAGTTTAGATCATCTGGGAAGGAGTGTAGAGGGGGAGAGGATTAAATGCTGGGGTATTCTGACATACGGAGATCTGGGAAAGGAGGAGCAAAGGAACATCCGGGGTGACATTTGAAGGAGGGACATAAGGAGATGTGTCCTTGCAGTGACAACTGAGCACAGATGTATCCCCCAAGAACTGAATAATGATCTGAATGATGCAAAAGAGAAATGCAAATGACGCATCAAAAGTTTGCGTTAAACTCAGACTAACTTTCTTCTATAGTCATACCAGAACGTGATAAAAAATGACAAGGAAGCCAGGTCCTTTTGAGGAGGGACCTCGCAGCATATCAAGAGGTATATACTTTGAATCTTGCCTTAAGCCTTCCCCAGAGGCAACTGAGAGCCTTTTACCCAAGTGACTCTTTACTCAAGAAGTGGAACTAACCCAGGTCTCCTTGGCGTTATTATTTACTGGTTATAAAATTGACGTGTTAGGACACCTGCCACCGTGGTTTCCTGGGCAGGGCGGGAGGTTATAAAGACCAACTGATCGAATGCATGTTGTTCCAAGTCTATCTCACAGTGGGTCTAGTGGGTCCAAATAACACGCTTGAGGTTCTTTCTTCACTCCCAGTATGCCTGATGTGTATTAACTATGTTTCTAGCTTCTGTAAACTTGATGCTTTAACATCTCCCCGCATGCGTATATTAGACATACCTTGTCTGGGCAACCCTGTAATAAACCTGAGCCACCTTGCCTTGGCTTCCTGCCTCCCTTGTCACTCTGCTTCTCCCTGAGAGGAGTCTTCCTCCCGGAGGTAATTTTCCAGATATAAATCAATCCAGAGTTCACATCCCCATTCACCTCCTTTATTAGGCTCTTACACTCCAGACCACTATCTACCTCCCCTAAACACCCCAAGGTCACCAGGTGACAGACAACTAGGGACAGCTCTCATGCCCCAGTGCCTGCTAAGATCATTAAAATGAGCTAATCCTAAATCTGCTTCCCTGCTTCCCCCCTTCCTTCCCTTGGGAACCACGATAAAGACTCTTGCCCACAGTTCCCCGCTCTCCCTCTGCCTCCTGTTGGACCCTGAAGCCTACCCTGGTCGCCTTCCCATGGCATGGCATGGCTGGCATTGCATGGCATGCTTCTTCCTCATGGGCTCTGTGAATAACAAACTCTCGTTATAATGGCAGTCATCTCATGTTCTGTTGGCCCTACCGCACCTAAATTATAAAACCTATTAAAACATAATGGCGATAGACATATCTAATAAGTGCTGAAATCCCCATTTTAGTTCCCTGATTCATGAAATAAAGATCCCCAGGCTTCCTCACTCTCAGTTGAGTAAAGAAAAAATAATATCTCTGAGGGAATTTAAAATATAAAATTAAATGATTCAGAGGTTGAGATTGGCACACGCCCCTGTTTTGTTCCCATTTGGCAGATGCTAAGTCTAGATAGGTCTTGGGGAATGAATGTAGATTATTACACACTTAATAATATGCCAGATATAGCATACTTACTGGAACAATTAATATAGCCATTGGCACCTCTGATGTAGCTATTTGCCCAGCAAATATTTTCTTCTCTATCCCTATGAGTAAAGACCATCAGAAGCAGTTTGCCTTCACATAGTAGGGTCATCACTACGTCTTTGTTGTCGTGTCTCAAGGCTGTGCCAATTCTGCTTTACGTCAAACCTTGATCATCCTGGCATCTCACAGAAGAGCAACTGATTCATTGCATTGATGACATTAGATGAATTGGATTTGGCAAGCAGGAAGGAACAAGCAGCCTAGACAGTGAAAGATTTTACCCCTAAAAGTTCAGGGACTGCCACCTTGGTTAAGTTTCTAAGTGTCTGGTGATCTGGAGCATGAGAGACAAGTTACTGGATCTTGGACTACCCATTATGATAAAAGAGACACAATATTTAGTGGACCTCTTTGGGTTTGGGAAGCAACAGATAAACACGTTTGGGTGGCTCATTTGAACTCTGGCTAACCCTGGATAACCCACCAGATTTGAGATGGACCCAGAGCAAGAAAAGTCTCTTCAGCAGATCTAAGCTGACATACAAGCCACCTTGCCAACAGCAGTCCTAATGTATTGAATATATGCGTGGCAAACAGAGATGTTGCATAGAAATTTTGGCAAACCCTAGTAGGAGAATCACAGTGCAGACCCTAGGGTTTGAGGAATAAAACTATGCGCTCCTCCCTTCTCCACTGAAAAGTAACCCCTGACTTGCTACTAGGCCCAGGTAGAGAAGTAGGCAACTCATGCTATCCATCATAACCTAGGTGCCATCTGATTATCTGAACCTCAAAGTTGAATGTACACAGCAATAATTTATTTTTAAGTGGAAATTGTGCATGTGAGATTGGGCTCAGGAGCAATTTTAGGAAGCGTGAATAAAATGCAAGACAGGTGACTCAGATTCACATGACCCACATGATACTTCAATTTCTTCATTACCTTTCCTTTAATCCACACCTCTGACCTCATAGGGAGCTTCCCATGACTGACTAGGAAGGAGAAAACTGTGGGTCTGGTTTATAGATAGCTCTTACCGTAGGCTGGCTGTAGCCAGAAGAAGATAGCTGCCACTTTGCAGCATCACTTGGTTTACCTGGACGACAGTGGTGAGAAAATTCTCCCAGGGGGTGAAATTTGAGCAGTGCATTTGGTTATCTACTTCATACAGAAGGAGAGATAGCCAGAGATATGTATCTATATTGATTCATGAGCAGTGGCTAATGGTCAGGGAATGGGAAAGAAGAAAACTGAAAGACAAAGGACAGTGAGGTCTAGGGGGAAATGATATGGATAAATCTCTTAGATTGGTCACAAATAAGACAGTCCTTATCTCCCACATAAATGTCTATGAGAAGCCATCCATTTCGGAGTCAGCGGGCAAGTGGTAAGGTTCCCCATCCTGTGAGTCCTCAACCACATGACTGCTTCCTTAATGAGCTCACAAGCACAATGGCCACAGGGTGGAAATAGAAGGTATGCATGAACTCAGAAACATAGACTCACGAAGTCTGATTTGGTTACCCCCCAGTGCTGAGGAGCCAAAGGGCAATCCCCCAGTGTGGTCACCTGGTGGCATTGTAATTATTTCGCACCTTTTGTATTGGAGTCAATTATGATTTGTGCTCACAGGGTAGGCACGTATTCCATATATTCATTTGCATTACTGTTCATAGAACTCCTTTAATCACTCCATATGTGGAATTACCAGATGCTTTATCTGTAGGTATAATATAATGCTTCACGGCAACCCCTCCAATCAGAGGACATATTTCATACTGGAAGAAGTGTGGAATGAGTTTCTGCTCATAGAATTTACTGATCTTAACACATTCCCCATCACTCAGAAGCGGTTGGCTTGACAAAATTGTGGAATGGCCTGCTGAAGGATTGGTTACTATGTCAGCTGAGTGGCAACCGCCTATAAAGTTGAGATGTTGTTTTTCGGACATGACATATGACTTAAGTCTGCATCCAATATTTGTTACTGTCTCTCCTTGAGCCAGAAGGTATATAGGTCCAGGAACCAAGACATGGAAGTGGGAGTGATCAGTCTCATTATAGCACTAAACAATCCACTGGAGAAATTTTTGCTTCATATCCTCAAGACTTTTGACTCAATAGGTTGAAGTTTCTAGTGCTCAAGGGATCAATGCTTCCATTAGAGAACACATTCATGATTCCCTTTGAATATGGAGTAGAAACCGGACATTTTTGGCTCCTTGTGTCAATGAACCAATAGAAGTATAAGGGAGTTCCTGTCTCAATCAAGATGAATGATCTAAACTTTCAAGGGGAAACAGTGGGAGCAAGGATTATATGTGGACCTCAGCCCTAACAGGAGTAGGTTTGGATCACCCAGCAGGCGAAGAACTCTACCCATCTGATTTGCTGGCAGAGAGAAAGAGGGCCATGAAATGGGTGGTACAAGAAGGAAATTGTGTTATCAACTTAGTTTTCATGTTATGTTTTAGGTACATTATTTGTCCTCTTTCCCCTCCATTTTGCCTCATTACCTTATATGAAGTTATGACAAAATTGACATATGAAAAATTTGCTAATGGGACTTTGTTGTAGGGAACATGAATCTTTACTCAGACAAAAGACCAGGGTGAATGTGAATGTCAAAAGACAAAAGTAGTGTTAAAGATTGCTATAGATGTTGTGTCTTCCCAAAATTTATAAGCTGAGACCCTAACCCTCAATGGGATGGAATGAGAAGGTGGACCCTTTGGGAAGTAATTAGGTTTAGATTAAGTCATGAGGGTGGAGCCCGTATGTTGGGATTAGTGCCCTCATAAGAAGAGAAGGAGAAGGAGCTCACTCTCTTGGCTGTGTGAGGATGGGACAAGAAAGAAGGTGGTTATCTACAAGCCAGGAAACTGGCCCTCATCAGTCACCAGATCTGTCGGCACCTTGATCTTAGACTTCTCAGCCTCCAGAACTGTGAAATAAATGTCCGTTAAGTTACCCAGTCTATGGTATTTTTGTTAAAGCAGCTCGAACTGTCTGACTAAGACAGTCTATGCTGAATATCATTTTGTTCCTTCAGATCCAAACAACCCTTCTATATCTTGCTCTGTGTCCCAGGAGTCCTGAGTAGGCTGTAATGAACAATAGGCTTCGTTTCTGTCTTGCTTTAATTTGGGTCTGGCCAACAGAAGGCACTAGTAGGAGACTGAGGGTGGGAGATGATTAAGGTATTTATTCTCCCAGCAGTTCCCCATGGGTTGTCTGTGAATGGGTGATAATTGCTCCATGCTGTTGCTGCTTATGGCCTACAACACTATCTATTTAGAGTTCTCCTAAACCCTGTTTACTTTGTAAATATTCCCTATATGAACATCTTCTTAATTATCCAGTTTGAGTGGGCCATTTATTTCCTGGCAAGACCTTCAAGATACAAATAGGGAAGGTAAACTTTCTTCCACAATTAATTCTAAAAATTCTTATAAAAAAAAGATGCTTCTATTCAAGGGTTCATGTTAATTAAGTAAAAATATTTTTAAATCTATGCCCTGGCATGTAAAATCACAGCTTTTTAGAATGGGAAAGAGTCTTACAGATTATTTAAATTACTGCCCTTGTTTTATAGGTGAGGACGTTGAGGACCCAAGAGACAACTTTTTTCACTATTAGAAAGTGCCACAAATTCATTTACATATCAGAAAGAAATCTCCCTCCTGTGGTTTTCAGATCATTTGCCCTGGTCCTGCCCTCTGGGGCTACCAAGAAGTCTGGCCCTCTTCCTTAGGAGATAGATACTTGAGGATATTTGAAGACAAAACTGACTCTCTTCAAGTGATATTTTCTAGGCTCAGTAACTTTCTATATCCCTTCTAAAACCTTAATTCACACCTGCTGACCACCACTACTAGATGTCCCAGGTCCAGCAATGAATGTCATTTGTCTAAGATTGCACTGTCCAGCATGGTAGCCACCAGCCACATGTGGCCATTTAAATTTAAGTTAATTAAAATTAAATATAATTAAAAATCTAATTCCTCAGTTCTACTATCTACATTTCAAGTAGCTGAGTGGCTACCATATTGGGTAGTGCAAATTTAGAACATTTCCATTACCACAGAAAAGTTCTATTAGACAGACTCGCAGGTCCTCCAATCTTTATCATATCCTTCTTAATGGAGCTAAGTCATCTCATTGGCCCAGAGGATCAATAAAAGCCTAAGTATTTTTCATATGAACTACCTTTAAGCCAGGAATTCCGTTCATACTCTTATACCTTTGCTCCATTATTGTCATTTTAACCTTAGTTACAGGAATTTACATTCATTCTTTGTTGATTTTTGTTCTGTTTACTTAGGCCCTACATTTCAGTTTGTTAAGGTAATTTAATTTAGACTCTGACATCTGGAATATTGTTTCTCTTTCCCAGTTTTATGTCATGCATGGGCTTCATTAGCATGTCCTCAGTGCCTTCTTGAAAGTCATTTTGCAAAATACTTAACTGGGCAGTTCTCTTAGAAAGATATGTCACTTGTTTAGGTCTTAGAGCACCTATTATAATTGACATAACTTGTCACTCTACTGCCACTCCTGACCCTCACTCTCTCCAGCCTCTAGTAGAAATTGTTGGTGGATTTCATGCTTTCTCCTACTGAGCCCAGATGCACCTTCAGAATTCTTTTCCACAAAGGACTTTGGGCAGCTACAGTCAACAATCAGACATGATTTTCCAGGTGAAATCTGTAGCTTTCCTTCCAAATAGATACACAATTTTTGACAACTGCTTTGGATATAATGCCTCAACTAGTTGTAAATTTACCTACGAGAACAATCGTACAAACAACATAGCATTGTTTTATCCATAATATGATGATTAAAGAATGGGGCAGATGTTTTGCTTAAATCCAGAAATACCACCGAAGCTGAAGGAGAGATCAACTGAGTCTGACAGATCTGAGTGAAAATGTAAGATCTGCCTCTTATAGGTTGAATGACCTTGAGAAAAATTCCGTGATCTCTCTGAGACTCAGTTTCTTGGAGTGTAAAATGGTGATGACAATACCTACATTGTTGGCTTATTGGGAAGATTAAATATTTATATACATACAAAGATCAATCCTAGAAATTTTGTAAGCTATTCAAACAAACTAGTATTGTTTGGGTAAATGATTATTCTGGGGCCAGGCTGGATTCACAAAAGTAAATTAGATTAAGAGTCTCATCAAATAATCTCTTTTTCTCCTTTTCATAAGAAGACTTAACAATAATATCTACCATGTAGGGAGCACTTACTATGTTTCAGACTCTACCTAGTGTACATATAATATATATATTATATGTACCATATGAACATATAGTATACTATATATACTATATTATATACTATATATTTATATACATGTTATATAATTTATTATTTGATGATACCTTTAAAATATCATTTACTCCTGTGAATCCACCCTGCCTCAGAATGATCAGTGACCTTTTCCAAACATTATTAGTTAGTTTGAATATTTTATAATATTTCAAGGGAACAGTCGTTTTTCTTCTTCTCCTCTTCCTCCTCCTCCTCCTTCTTCTTCTTCTTCTTCTTCTTCTTCTTCTTCTTCTTCTTCTTCTTCTTCTTCTTCTTCTTCTTTCTTCTTTTTCTTCTTCTTCTTCTTCTTCTTCTTCTTCTTCTTCTCTTCTTCTTCTCCTTCTCCTTCTCCTCCTCCTCCTCCTTTCTTCTTCTTCTTCTTCTTTTACCTTATACCTGATTCCAAGATGCCCTTTTTGCCCCTGAAAATCTAGATATTTCCATCTGAGATCAAGCTACAGGTTTATGGCAATGTGTTCTGAGTTCCAG
>JAPYYM010004086.1:0-10458 GCA_028534135.1 Potos flavus
GCAAAAATCTTAGCATTTCTTAACTTCATTCCCTGTCTCCTGATTTGCATGCTATCATTGCTGCGTCTTTGTATTATATATAGTTTAAATCCCATGAGATTGGTGGTTTTATAGAATCAACATTCATTTAGATTTGCCCACATGTCTACCTTTTTGTTGCTTGTTTCTCCCTGCATTTCTGGATTTCCATCTGAGGTCACTTTCCTTCCGCCTAAAGAATGCCATTTAGTCTTTTCTAATGGCAGATCTGTTAATAATGAATTCTCTCAGTTGTCATTTGTCTGAAAATGGCTTCGTTTCCCTTTCACTGCTGAAGTATATTTTTATTAGAATTCTAGATTGACCGATGCTAGCGTTCAGCACTTTGAGGATTTCATTCTATTGCCTTCAACTGCCATAGTTTCTGTAGAGAAGTCATATATTATTCTATTGTTGCTCCTTTGATGACATCGGTTTTATTTCTTCATATAACTTTTTCTTTCCCCTTCTTTCCCCTCAGCAGGTTTATTATGAAGTGTCTGATTCAGGGTTTCCTTTCATTTCCCCTAATTGAAGTTTGTAGTTCTCCTTGAACGAGTGGTGGTTTGATGTTGTTCAATGTCATAGAAAATTCCTAGCCAATATCTATTTGAATACTGCTCTTGGCCCATTCTTTTGCTTCTTCCGAGATTCCAATTCCATGTGTGTTAGACCTTCTTTCTGTACCCCCTTGTCTGCTCCCTCTCTTCTATTTTCCTTCACTTCATATGGGATACTTCCTTCTGAATTTCCTTCTGGTTTATCAGATCTTTTTTCAACTGAGTCTAATTTGCTGTTAGACTTAACCACTTAGTTCGTAATTTCAGCTACTCTATTTTTTATGTATAGAGGTTTCTTTTTTTAATAGCCCAGTTTCTACAAAAAATTCTCAATTTTGTCTTTCTTCTTACTGAATATATTAAGCATATCTGTTTGAAAGTCCGTATCTGGTCGTGCCATTATCTGGGCCGCTGTAACTGTATGAAGTGTATGATCTTTCTTTTGGTTTTCCTTCATGTTGATTTTATCTTTGTATGCCCAATTTTTTGAAGATTTAATACAATATTGCATATACTCATGATATATAAAAATTTATAGAAATAATATATAGAAAAATGTGATCTTGGGTAGGCAAACTAGAAATCTTGGGTCACCTTAATCCAATTTCAAGAACTAAGATGAGATGAAGTTGAGTTTCAGTCTATCCCAGTTCATCCTCTCTCTTGGAGTATAATCCTTTCTGGTCTAAAACCTAAGTAGAGGGAATATCAAGCCCTTGTTGAGCCCTACACTACACTATGGGTTTTTGCCCCATAGCTGTCATAAGTTCTACTCAGCTTTCTGATTCCTCACAGCCTTTTTTGAAATTGGCGTAGTGGAGAGAGTCCATCTAAACTATAACAGGCCTTCAACAACGTGATAAAGACTATTGACTTAATCTCTTTTATCTGGAGGATCTTGCTTCATTAAAGGGACTCTTGCATTTATTAAGAGCATTGTGATCATACTCTGGCCTCTCCAGGTGACCAGATGAATCATAAGAATTTTTTTTTTTTTTTTTTTTTTTATAGTAGAAGCATTGACGAGCACCTTGTGTGCAGTGCTCTATCGTAAGTTCCATTACCGTCAGGATAATATTGGCTGTGATCTCTGCTATCGAACATATGAAGGAATGCTGCTGTCTGTGCATTGTAACTGGGGGGAGAGAGAGGGGAGGACGTATGTGAGAGTGAAAGCCGTGTGTAGGGGGGGCCCCCGTTCAGGCCATCCCATTTTGCCTGCCTAAATTCGGCATCAGGAGAGTCACCATGAAAAGAAGGAACAAGAAAAGCACGTGCTGTAAAATAAGGCTACAAAATAGTGGGTTTGGCTGAAATTTCCAAAAAAGCCAATGGCCAGATGAAGGTGCTAGTGCTGGCCTTCCCCTTAGGCAGAGCCATCAGGCTGAAGGCGAGCAAGTCACCACCACCTGTCTGCCAGGGACAGAGGCAGACACGCCCCTCTTCTCTGTCTCTCTGGCTCCGCCCGCATCTCCCCACGGCGTCCCGTCTTACCTATAGCAGTTACAAGGTAACCACCTGGATGCCTAGATTTTTCCGGCGCATTCCCAGATTTCACACATTCTAGGTTGTGTCCAAAGAAGAAATCATGATAAAACGTACCTAACATACAATTTACCATTTTAACAATTTTTAAATACGTATGTCCATGGTATTGAGTATATTCACCATTGTTGTGCAACTAATCTCAAGAACTCTTTGCATCTTATTTATGAAACCGAAACTCGACACCCATTAAACAATAACCCTCCATTCCTGTCTCCCCTCAGCCTCCTAAAACCATCATTCTACTTTGTCTCTGGGAATTTGATTACTTTGTGTACCTCATACAAGTAGAATCATAACAATATTTGTCCTTTTGTGTGTGGCTTATTTCACTCAGTATAATGTTTCCTCGAGTTTCCGCCATGTTGTGTGTACACCACATGTAGTGTATTTTGTGTATCCATTCATCTGTGGATGGAGTTTTGGGTTGTTTCCATCTTTTGGCTATTGTGAATAATGTTGCTGTGAACATCGGTGTTCAGATATCTGGTCTAGTTCCTGCTTTCACTTCTTTTGTGCACTTACCCAGATGTGGAATTGCTGGGTCACGTGCTAATCGTACGTTTAATTTTTTGAGGAACTCCCATGCTGTTTTCCACAGCAGCTGCCCCACCCTTGCCAATACTTGCTATTCTCTGCTTTGTTTTCTTTTGTTTTTTAGTGCTACCCCTCCTAATGGGGGAGAAGTGGTACCTCATTGTGGTTTCGACCTGTGTTTCCCTAGTGATGAGACAGACTGCCTTTGGTTTGGCCAAACTTAACATCTAAACTGCCTTTTACATCTGGAATCAGATGAGAAATCCTTTGCTAGACCACATAAGGCTTTTCGGTTAAAAATAAATAAGTACCAGGGCGCCTGGGGGGCTCAGTCAGTTGAGCGTCCAACTCTTGATTTTGGCTCAGGTCATGACCTCAGGGTCCTGGGATCGAGCCCTGCATCAGACTCAGAGGGGAGTCTGCTTCTCCCTCCCTCTCTGTTCCCCCCCTCAAATAAATAAATAAATTTTAAAAGAAAAAAAAGAGAAAAATATCATCGAAATCCACCAGAGGGGTTCCTGGGTTGATCAGTCTGAGCCTTGGGCTATTTACTGAGGAAGGCTCTTCACTGAGGTCCTGGAGACCCAGCTCCAGGAGTGCAGGTGGGACGCCCTCCTCTTCACCCCTCACGATCTCTGAAGCACAGTGAAATTGACTTCGGATGCGATGGCTAGTGCCTTTTTGCTGCTGGGAACAATGTGACATTAATTTCTAAGAGGTGCCATCTTGCAGTGCAATGTGTTTCATGGGTCACATGATCTCCAATTACTAAGGTGACACTGAGGACAATTTTATGGCAAATTGAATGCCAAATTACGGCCCCCGAAGAGGTTCACATTAATAACGGTCTGTAAGAGCACAGCAGGGGGCCTAGGCCAGGTTATGTTGCAATCAAATGCAGTTACTAAAGCCACATTGCAGTAAGACCAAGAAGAATGTGTTATTAAGACACATATGCTGATCTCCTTTCAGCAAAGGAGAGGCCAAATTGCTGTAGTCATCCCTGGATTGTGGAATCACGAAGACGGCATTATGTTCGTGTGAATTGGGACTTCCCTGTAGCTAAGAAGCGTGACCTACTATGAGCGAATTGGAATTACTTTTTCTTTCTTCCTTTCCTTTTTTTAAACAAAGGATCATACGCTGATTGGTTAATTTCTCCTGTGGGCGTTTTACTTCTTCGAAGGGAGAAACCAGTGCCTCTAGCCTAACAGAGTGTGAGGAAGTCTGCCTGGGTCATCATTAAGCAAAACCTATAAAAATAATAAGTATGTTTTATTAGAACAGGATAATCTCTGAGTGATTTCAGGATTTGAACGCACTTGTTCGTAGCAATGAGCTGTTTGTGAGAGGCTAGTAAAGGAGATGGGTCTCCTCCCTTTTAAGAATCTACTCTAGTGGGGCGCCCAGGTGGCTCAGTTGGTTAAGTGTCTGACTCTCGATTTCGGCTTACGTCATGATCTCAGGGTCGTCGAGCCCCATGTTGGGCTCCTTGCTGAGCGCGGAGTCTGCTCGATTCTCTCCTTCTGTCCCTCACCCCCCTGCTTGCCTGCTCACGGGTGCTCTCTCTTAAAAAGAAAAAAAGAATCTCCCATAGGAACCAGATACTGACGTTGATGTCCGTGCGGGTGCACGTGCATTTACAATCATGAACGTGAAGCAAAAATACGAGTCAGATAAGGACATTGTTTGTGCCGTGTTAAGCAACATCGCCCTGGGACTTAGGTGGCTTTCATATGTGGCTTTCATACGTTAAATATTGGACTATTCCTGGATTCTTATGAGGTTGCAGGGAACACTGACTCAGCACCTCTCAAGTCCATGTGGAACTGTGCTCTAGGACTTGGTTCTGTGGGTTTGTTATGTCCTACGTGTGGAGTAGGCATTTCTAACTCATGTAAAAGATTTAAGTATGGCCCAGTTCTTTGCTCTTCTCGTTTTCTTTAAAGACTTGAGCATCCTTGTGATGTGACTAAGGAACACATTCACCCACTAGAACTAGATTGAATATCTATCCTATGCGAGGTGTGCTGCTCGGTCCTAGGGAACCAGATGCTGTTGTGTCCTATCAGGATGTACGGTCTAGCAGTGAAGACACACTGGGCATGCAGAACAGCAAGATGTGATAATGGGACCTTTTCCGTCACCGAGTACCCATCCCTTGGGTGCTGAAGACAAGATGGACCTTCTAGAGACTTTCCAGTGATCAGTCCCCAGCAGATAGAGCGTATTTAAGTTGAAAAATATTTATGGGATGGGGAAAAAATTTTTTTTAATTTTAAAAAAAATGTAAAAGATGGGGAAAGTGAACAAATTAACTATTATGGACTGAATTCGGTCTCCCTGCAAGTTAACATGTGAGGTCCTAAACCCTAGTGCCTCCGGGTATAATTGTATTTGGACACAGGGCTTTTCCAGAAGGGACTCAGCTAAATGAGCCAGTCAGGGTAGGCTCTGATCCAGTCTGACTGGTGTCCTCAGAAGAAGAGGAAATTTGGACACACACATTGGCTGTCTGCGAGCCAAAGAAAGAGGCCTCCAAGGAAACCAGCCCTGCAGGGTCCTGGTGAGATTTTTAGCGCCTCTGGAACGGAGAGAAAATACGTTTCTGTTGTCCCAGCCGCCCCGTCTGTGGTTTTTTGTTAACGCAACCCAAGCAAACCAACACACTAAGCGTTATTTCTATTGGGATAGAAAAACAAAAAACAAAAAACAAACCAACAACAACAACAAAAACAACGAAAAAAATGCCAGAAAATTTACAACTAGAGGCCAGAAAAACTTTTTTTTTGCCCGAACCCTTTGACAGTAAGTTGCTGACCTGCTTCCTTTCTGCTCATCCTTCCTGACCTTCCCTAGCATTTCCTTCTCTGAAAACTTATCAAACAATTGCTCCTTATTTCTCCTTCTCCCCACTAGACTCTAAATCCCTGGAGGATGGGACCTGGGTTTCTTTCTCTTTGTAGTCTCAGCTTCTGACATTGTGTTTGACCCACGGTGGGTCACGGCTAGACAACTGTGCCCTGAGAGGGCCGGGCGCTCTGCTGGCTGGGCGGAGAATGTTCCTCCCCGGGGAGAGATGCTAAAGGGGCAGTCACAGCGGAGGCGAGTGAGCGCTACAGTGGGAGAGGTAGGCTCGAGGTGACCCCCGAGCTCACAGGAGGGGGCCTCTCAGAATCGGAGAGGCTTCCATTACACCAGGCTTGACATGCCCTTGGACGTTGCCCGTGGCTTTGCCAGGGCAAGTGTCGAAGACATGTTTGCTAGACTATAAGCTGCGTAAGGGTTTGGACCGCGTCTGCCTCAATCACGGCTGTTTCCCCAACTCCGGGCATACCTAACACATTGTGGTAAGCAGTAAATATTTGTACAGTGAATGCATGAGCCAGCGGACAGCCAAGACATTCCTGTTTTTTTGCAAAGGCCCTTTCCCACCTTCCCCGTCCTTTTCTGACTCGTCCTTGTCCAAAGGTGTGAGCTAATCCTTACCTCGGGGGGGTGGTGCTGAAGATGAAAGGCAGCCATAAATATGAAAGCACTCAGCATAGCATAAAGTGCTCTATAAACACGAGTTCGTACGCACTGCCTCTTCCCTTCCAAGGGGTGTGTTGGCTGAAGTCGTGCCGGGCTGGCCTGGTTGGGGTTCAGAGGCCCTGAGGACCTATTTATGCTCCTGTCAATGCAAAACAGACCCAGGAATTCTCAATTTACCATTCTTTGGATGTTCCGTGGGTTTTAATAAGGACCTTGGAGATTTCTTCCTTTGCAAGCAGGCAAGAATAATTCAGGTGCGGTAATTAGGGTTCACGCAGTCACTGCTCTTGGGGACGGTCCTAATGAGGGTTTTTCTTTTTTTCTTATTGCGTTGTCCTCAAGGGAGCTCTTATTAGTGGAAGAGGAGACCCGCGGTCGCCGTGGGAGGTGGCCTGTGTCAGTCCGGGTTCTGCAGAGAGACGGAGCCCGTAGATGTGTGTGCATATGGAGAGGGGACGCCGAGTCCCCGCACACCACCGGGTCACACAGGAGCATGGAGGGCGCTGGCCGGGCGTGAATAATGAGCTGTGTGTGTGTGTTGGGGGAGTGTTGGGGGGGGTGAGGGGCTGTCACGGTCCTGCTGGGGCAGGTCCCTTGTCTTGTCCGTGCCTGAGTGACCGAAGACAGGCCTCGTGGGCAGGGGTTTCCTTCCCGGAGCTGGAAGGTTCTCCGTCACTTGTCAGGGTGGAGGGGCACAGCGGCCCCTGGGGAGACAGGGGAAGGCCAGGTGACCTCGTCGGCCCGTGAGAGGCCTGAGGGTCGTGCCGGCTCCCTTCCTTGAGCCGGAACAGCACCCACCGTCTACACTGCGTATTCAGGCGGTCCGCACACGTGGTGCTGGTGAGTTGGGAGAAGGGGGCTAGGGAGAAAGCCTCCCTCCCCCGCTCCCCAGACCCGTGTGCGCCAGGAGGGGGGCCAGCTGGGGACCAGGTGTTGGGAAAGTCGCTTTGGGTTCCCAGGTGCCCAGAGGGCAAACCGTGGGGATGGGAGCCTGAGTGCAGACGTGGGGGAGGGCGCACCTGCTCCCTCAGCGCGGGTGCTTCTCACCCCACCCCCACTCCTCTGCATCCCCATGGGGCAGGGCTAAGCTGCCCTCTGCCCGGGGGGCCGCGCTCCCTTTCCCGGAAAGGCCGCAGCCTTCGGAACAGCTGGGGTCACTCTTGCCCGGGCGGACCCACCGGTCCCGCTTTCTGAGGCTGCGCTGCCCCGGGCGAGGGGACCCCGGTGAGGGCTGTCCCTGCGTGTGCGGGGCCGGCGCGGGCGTTGGAGAGGTTCCCCGGGTACTTGACCAGCACCTTGCTGGGCGTGTCCCGGATCCGTCAGCTCAGCTCTGCACCACCACGTGCCTGGTGTGGACACGGTGACCGCCCGGAGCCAAGTGTCACGCCCTCCTGTCCCCCGCCCTCAGCAGCCAGGTGAGGGCGGCGCCTCACCCCCACGAGCCGGGGGCGGGGATGGGGGTGCAGCTTCGGCTCAGCGCTAGGTGTGCGAGGAGCGTGTGCCCTGTCCCCTCCGACCCCCGCTCTCCTGGGGGGGCGGGCAGCTGCCTTTCCTGCCCGGCCTGTGGGCGCACGGCCTGCGTGGTCTCCATCCCTGGGGCTTGTCGTTCGAAGGGACAGTATCAGGCAGAGACTTTCACCTGCTCCTTTGCAGGTGGGATGGGAGGAGCGGCGGCCCCCATGGGCTCTCTGCCTGCCACCAAGGACGGGGGTGACACAGGGCGTGTGCTGAGTAGAGCAAGCTAGGGGTGCTTCCCCCCAAGTCTTGTGTGTGCGTGTGCGTGCCCTGACGTTCCCCCCGGGACGACGGAGGTGGCAGCTTCTGCATGACCCTTGGAACCCCTGGGGGAGGCCTTCGTCCCTTCGGTAAGCCCTGTAAGGCTCGTGACCTCAGTCTGACCAGCATGCTCGCGAATTAACCTCTGAGACATTCAGACGTTCTATTTCCTGGTAAATGAGAGGAAGGGAAGGTGTGATTGCCCCGAGGAGTGTCGGCCCCCCATCCTTGCCAGGGGGCGGGGGGAGGTCGAGGCTCCCCTGCCGAGCAATGCTCTGGGTCTAGCATTCCACTCGGTTATGTGTCCCCTCCGCTTAACAAAGGACGGGCCACTCCTACCCCCGGGGCTGACCTGGGTGAGCCTCTCCTGCTGGGGTGCCTGTCCCCAGAGCTCCTGAGGACAGGGTCGCCGTCGCAGGTCCGCTGTGGGCTCCTTGACTCCCAACCGTCCCCCCTGAGAGGTCCTGCCATTAATCATCCCCCCCGGGGAACGAGGCTTAGGGAGTGGGGGGGACACACGCCCCGCTCTGCTCCTCACGGATGGGGCCACTGACACTGGCCGACAGAGGGACAGGTGCCGAATGAGGGGAGACCCCGAGGCAGCCGTGGGCCGTGGGTGTGATGAGCGTCTGTCTCTCCGCTGCCTCGTGTTGAGTGAGCCCTTAGCAGACCCGCCGTCCTTCTGCGCCCCGTGTTTGCCCTTCCTCAGAAGCAGCCCGGGGGGCTTGAGACGCGTGTCCGACTCCTCGGGAAGCTTTCCGAGGGTGGTTAGCCAAAGGCGCTCCGATCTCCCCTTTTCCGCCCGGAAGCAGGAGGTAGAGCTCCCGCGGGAAAGGTGCCCTTGCAGAGCCAGGAGAAAAGAAGCGTTCTCACCATGGGGGGCTGGGGGTGGAGGCGGAGCGGGATCACCAAACGGACCTCGCGAGAGTAACTCCCCTCCCTCTCGCCTCCCCGTGTACTTGAGTTATGTTTCCCCAAGCATGAAATGAAGGCATTTCAGTTTTGCCCCTTCCTCAGATCTTCCCTTAGGAAATCGCCTGGGTCGCCTACAGCTCGACCGAAGTCAGCGCGCGCGCTCTGACCCCGTCCACCCGTGTTAGGCCAGCTACGTTCTCGGGGCCCAGCAGACCCCGAGGAGGAGCCTGGCCCCAACCCCCCACAAGCCTGTTGTCTGGGGAGGGGACGCGTGTCCCCCCTTCCGTAGCGCCAAACGAGTGGAGACAGAGGACTTGGGGCGCCCCACAGCGGGGCCCCGTTCCCCCTTTGGAACCTCAGTTCGTGCTCGTGGAATAAACTGGATCCGTGGAACGCACGTCCAGGGAGGACAGGGTGATGGTCAGGAGACGATCAGCGAAGGCAGGCTTCCGGGCGACGCTCAGGGCAGAGGAATCGGAACGCGGCCCAGGGCGTGGCGCGCCTTACACTGTTTTTGTCCTCTGGGTACAGCTGCGTTGCTTCTGGAGGTTATCCTAAGGCACGCGTCCGAGAGCCGACCGGAGGTTTCTGTTCAGCATGTTTATTATAGTGTTATATAGTGTTATTTTGTTAGAGCAAAAAATACGGAAACCCGCATGAGGTCTAGTGCCAGGAAATTGTACCTCCACGATGGTCTGTCTGATGGAATATTCTGCAGCCATTAAGGCCAGCTGTAGGAGCACACGAGCCGGAGGGAGTAAATGGCAGGCTAGGACCATTCAGGGGAAGAAAGCCCATGAGAGGTTTCCGTCCCGATGACCGAGAATGTGTAAAATTATGCAGCACCGTGTGTTTATAAAATAATGGCAATGGTTCTCTCTGGAGTGAGATTGGAGGCCATTTTTATTTTCCATTTCCAGCTTTTCAGAAGTCCAGGTAAAGAACAAAAGGCCGTCCTCTCAGGGACCTTGGTGGCTGCTGGATCTCCGTGGCCTGGCAGAGGCCTTCCCGGGGAGGGGAGGGGCCCAGAGGATGGGCGGGCGGAGGGCAACTCGAAGGTTCTGACATGAAAAACAAACAGCACGCTGTTTAACCAGCACGCAGGGGCGCTGAGCACTGAAACCGTTTCTTCCGGGGGCCTCCGGGTCACCTCCCCTGCTGGGGAAGCAAGGTGGCTCTGGGGGACAGTGCATGCCTCATCCTCTAAGTCCCTCGGCCTCCTAGTTCCTTCCTGAATGCTTGGCAAGTGCAGGGAGGAGGCTTCCCAAGCAAGGGCTGGAAGGCCTTGGCCGAGGGGCTCTGGGGGAGGCACCGGGGACGTCGGCCTGGGGCCTCGCCTCATCCCCAGCAGAGAGGGCCTAGCGCTGGGCCTGCCTGGGGGCTCCACAGGGAGTGAATTTCCAAAGCAGAAACGAAGTGACGGACAGGGTGACCTGTGTTGGTTTCCCCTTCCTCTCTCCCCCTCTCCTTGCCGTCCCGACCCTGGCGCCTATGAAGACTCTTCTGGAAGTGAGGCCTGGCTGAGGGTCCCAAATCGAGGAAAGGGGGCATGTGTTGAGGAGTGGTGGGAGAA
>JAPYYM010004087.1:0-10458 GCA_028534135.1 Potos flavus
ACGTCCAGAATCTGGTGTGACACTGGCATTTGATTTGAGATAGATGTATATTGTCGTGGTAAGAAAATTTGTTTCTATGTTTAGTTCACTCTGACCTTAAAACATACATATTAAAAATTTATCAATTGCTGTTTTAGAAATGGGAGAGAACTTTTAACTTACTGAGGGGATGAACTGTGCTTCTGCATCTCCTGCACATCGCAAGTTCTTGCAGCCCTGTGAGGAATCTTATGTACCCATGATGTTTGTGTGTATCTGCATGTGTGTGTGTGTACATGCATGCATTCGTGTATGTGCCCATGCACATGCATGTGTATGTGTCTGTGTATGTGCATGAGCACGCACATGTATGTGTGCAGAGAGGTGTATGTACACATGTACATGTATGTGCACTAGTGCACACATGTGTCTTTGCATGCATGTGCACGTGTGCACACATTCACATACCTGTGTCCATACATGCATGTGCACACGTGTGAGCACACACATGTGTTCATGCACACATGTGTTGCACATGTGTATGTGTGTGGTGCATGCATATGTGGACATGCACATGCGTGCATGCATTATTTACGATTTTGGATCTAAAGCAATGATATTGGACCAGTACCCTTGTGTGTGTTTTGCCAGGTTCTGTAACTAGTTCCATGTCGGCTTCATGACTGAAGTTGGGGTGCTTTCCTTCAACTGCACTGCCCCAGAGCCACCGGACAGGCAAGGACAGTATCTGTCTCCTCTGGTGTCACTGCTCGCTTTCGATGAGACCGTGTTGTCCAAGCTCATTGCAAGCTGCCTCTCATTTGTCTGACAACCTTTCTGGTTCCTTCTCATCCATGAGGTCGACATTTCCATGAATTGCTGTAGTGATTCTGGTTTTCCTGGAGGGCGAAGCTTTTCACTGAGACTTTAAAACTTATAAACATATTCAAGTTCTTATTTGCAGTTAGTGTTACACCTATTTCTCGTGTCCTTTTTCAGCTCTGTTTCTCTCCCCTTCTAATTAATAATATTTGGAAAGGTTTTTTTAATTGAAATTACTTCTTAGCTTTATTCATTTATAAGTCTTATTCCTCTTTTTTTGTCTAATTATGTCTTTAACTTAATCGTTTATGTTATTTTATTTGGATTTTTTTTATTTTTCTAGGTTTTGAGCTAAATACTTACTTTCATTCTTATTTTTAAGTAATAGAAGTGTTGAAAGCTGTGCATTACCTTTGAGTCCCATGTCAACAAAATCCTGTGAGTTTTGACATGTGCTTTGTATTTCCTTTCATTTCTCTCTCTTTTTCAGTAATTCACATTCAGGTATTTACTTTTTTGACATAAGAAACATGTTTTTAGAAGCATTTTTTTTTTTAAACAAGAGACATTTATTGTGTCAGACAATGACGTGTGCTGTGTAAAATGAGGAACTGGCTAAAAGTCAAGGTCTTGGAATAGGGGGTCGGGGGTAATGGCAGGGCGGTTTTCATAGGCTGTTTAGGGGATCTCACTGATTAAGGGACATTTTAGCAGAGACATGAATGCATTGGGGGAGTGGCATGCTGATACCTGGGGAAGGGGCTCCCAGGGGGAGAAGCCCACGTGCAAAGCCCTGGACATGGGGGTGCGTTTGATGGGGTGGGGGAGGGGTAGGTGAGGGTGAGGCCGGTCGTGGGGTCGGGCAGAAGGAAGCATTTGGGAAAGCCGATGCCTAACATTTATTAGCACTCAGTGTGTGCCGGGAATCATCCTAAATGTGTTATATGCATCGACTCGCTTGTTCTAAGAACAACCGTGTGAAGCCGGTGGCGTTATCATCCCCCTCATCTCCAGATGGAGAAACTGAGGCACAGAGAGGCCAAGTGTCCGGCGGAGGGCCAGACAGTGAGTACAGAGCCAGGGTTGGACCCAGGTGGCCTGGCCCCTGTGCTCTCCTTTGCTCGTAAATCCTGTGCCCTCAGGTGGGCACTCTGCCATGGGCTCTGCAAGAGATACCGGGGGATACCGGCCCCCCACCGGGGGATACCGCCCCTGCCCCCGGCCTCCCATTTTTCACTGGAGAAGGGGTGCTGTGAAGAGGTCCTGGGCTTGCCCGCTGTCCCTCGGTGGACCCTGTCCTCAGCAGGAGCCATGCTCTGCATAGCTGAGGCGGCCTGGACCCCCTTCGCTGATGGCTGCCCAAAGTCGCACCCCGTTATCCTCTCTGAAATATTCACTGGGCATGATCTGTCTGTGCCAAGGATGGTCAGGGTGTTACAAACAGTTAGGGGCCAGTGGGGGTGGCCCCTGGCAGGTGCGCACAGAGAGGAGCAGACGGCACCTGCCCAGGGCTCCTGGGCACCCTTAGGGGAGTACCTTGTTTTGTGGGTGTGGCTCCTAGCAACGTGGCGGCAGGCCGGTGGGGGGCTCCCAGCCCCACGTTTAGAGGAGACAACTGACCCCAACCCACCCCGCCATATCTGAGAGGCAGCACTGCTGAGTGGCAGAACCGAGGCCCCCATTTCTCCAGTCATCGTGCCCCCAGACCGGGCTGCAGAGGGAAAGGGAGGCTCCTGAGCTTTTCTGCACCTTGGCCTCCCCGACTGCGGCCGCGGGAGTTCCTGCTGAATGAACCCCAGGACTCTAGCGGAATCTCCCAGAGAGCGATGCCAGCTCGAAAGGGAAGAAAACAGAGGGCTGCCTACCTGTGCAGGCGAGGCCCGTGACTGGGAGCCGCTGCCCAGACATAGGGCCGGTCTATGCGGTAGAGCGCATGCTTGACCCAGATTATAGGGTGCAAAGAAGGCGGGGGGGGCGGTGCTAGGAGCAGAGGCGGAAAATGCCACTGGCGTCAGGTTTAGAGAAAAACAAAGTTTGACAGAATTCAACTTATTTCATTACAGTAAATGAACACATTACTTTGTGTGTGGACGCCCACCCAGTATCTTCCCTTACATTAATAAGCTTTTTATTAGATTATGTAAACGACAACAGTATTTGTCATTAACTTCTCCATGAATCATTTGAATAATGTTTGTGGTTACGGAGCTAAAATCCAACCTTAAAGCGTGTTGTGATGTATTTTTGCAATAAAAATATCAAGTTCATTTAAACAATTACTTTTTAAAACACTGTCTCTCTCCCAGTGGGTTTGCATTGATCAGATTATGAAAAGACAACTGCTGTCCTGATTGTCTCAATAAATTCCAGATACGAGGTGGATAAAATGATCATTACGTTGACTCACTGGCCAGCCTCAAACCCGCATGCTCAAAGTGCCCTAGATTACTAATAAATTGTGTTAGAAGGCGGCAAAAGGAAATTTATAGTTAGCGTGAAGAACCACAAAAGGCTGTATTTGGAGGGATTTCAGCTCACCGTTATTACTCTCTGAAAATGAATGTTTGGAGTATTTCTGAATTGTCACGGTAATAGAACAATGCAGTCATTTCTTGGAAATGCAATCCTGACCCACCGCCTTCCCCCCAGCACTTGGAGAGGGAACAGGCTGGTGGGGAGGGCATGCACTTCTGTTATGGGTTCGAGGGATGGGACTGTCCACCCGATTCTCCCCAATGGGCCACCGCGTGATGACAGGCCCCCCTCTTCAGTCCCCGTGGTGACATGTGGCCTGCACGACGCCCCCATCGCTGGGTCCTCTGGTGGGGAGCACGGACACTCGCGACCCCCAGGCTGGGGGGCCCCGTCAGGCCCGGCTTCAGCCGCTCAGCCGGCCGGTGGGGGCCGTGCCTTCTGTTGCTCCCAGTTTAGAGGGAAACAGACACAGACCAAGTATTCTCCGAGGGAGGGGGCAGATCAGGGCTTTCCCGTGGGGACGCGGGGACACACCAGGGGTCAGAGGAGGACACACCTGAGCATGAGTGTACGGAGAATGCTTCTGTGGGCACGCTGGCCCCGGGAGCGGGGGGTGGGTGTCCTGGGCTCCCGCACAGAGGACCATAGCTGGGGGCTTCGCACACAGGAACCGATCCTCTCACATTCTGGAGGCCGAATGTCGGAAATCCAGGTGTCGGTAGGGACAGGCTCCCTCCAGAGGCCCCGGGGGAGGGTCCTTCCTGCCTCTCCCAGCTCCTGTGGCCCCAGGAGCCCCTGGGCTGGTGGCTGTGGGCCTCCCCGGTCCTGCCTCTGTCTTCATGAGGCTTCGTGTCTGTGTCTCTCCTCTTCGGCCTCTAATAATGACACTTGTCATTGCATCTGAGATGCACACAGATGGTCCAGGATGATCTCATCTCGAGGTCCTTTGTCTAATCACATCTGTTAAGACCTATTTCCACTTAAGCTCACATTCGCCGGTCCCGGAGGTCAGGACGTGGACATAGGTTTTGGGGGCCCTCACTGAATAGCTTAGAGCAAATGCACGGCTGTGTCCTGGGCATCCGGAATGTGGGAGGCAAGTATGTCTAGGACAGGAGAGCTTGTAGGCATGTAGGCAACCCATCGGGGGGTCCTGCTCCTGGTGTGGTGAGGAGGCCGAAGCAGAGCCCGCCGGCCAGGACGCAGGGGTGGGGGTGAGGGTCGCAGTTAGGGGAGGACGTGGGGGACGTGCCAGAGGGGAAGGCCGCCCAGGCTGCGAGAGGTGGGCGCCCATAGGATGGGCCTGGATGAGGGTCGCGGGAGGGGCTGTGACCAAGGAGAAGGGCTGGGGTGGTGCAGTCGTTCCCGCAGACACGGGGTGGGGACAGTGCCCCCCCAGCGGCCCCCAGCGGCGGGAGGAAAAGCCCACTCTTTAACGAAGCGTGGACTCGGACGGATGGGTGTTTGTGCTGGGAGGGCAGGGCTGGGGCCCCCTCCCGACTCCCCGCCCCACGTCATGCTGAGTGAGGCCGCTCCCCAGTGAGGAGGACTGGCTGGTGGGGGGGCGGCCCCGCACACACCCCGGGGGGGGCACTTTGTGGGGGAACGTGTGCGGGTCTGCCCCCCTCCAGGCTCCAGCGGCTTGGGCTCCGGTGCGCCAGGCCCACAGAGGCCGGCACTTCTGCAGGTCCTTTCACGTTTCACAGAAGGTGGCCCAGAGCATTTCCTCACTTTGTCTTGGAAGCAGGCCATTTACTGCTCCTTGTGGGGAGGAAGAAGGGGGACTCGCCGTCACTCCGCAACGGTCCTCCGGGTCCTCTCGATGGCGCGACGGCGCTGTCCACCGACGCCCACCCGCGGAGGCAATTTCTATTTGGACTTTTATTGCCATAAATCAGTTCGCTCTGTTTTTAAATTTTCTACATGTAAAACTGTCTATTATCATACAGAATGTACGATATGAATGTTGTGTGTGTACCTGAAAAATGTCAGTGAGGTTAAATTTGTTAATAATGTTGGTCAAAAAAAAATAGTGTTGGTCAAATCTTTTGTATCCTTAGTTTTACATATTCTGTCATTTGTGGATTTATCTGTTTTTCCCTAAAACTTTGCCTATTTTTGCTTTTTGTATTTTGGAGTTCAGTTGCTAGGAATATACGCTTTAGGATTACTGTTTCTTCTTGACGACTTAACCCTTTCATTGTTTAGGGAGGGCCCTCTGCGTCTCGGGGACCGCGTCTCCCTGGAAGTGAGCTCTTTCTCGCCCGTGTCCCTCCAGATGCTTGGACTTAGTGCACGCGGTCTTCTTCATCCCTACACCTTCATCCTCTCTGCCTTTGCATTTAAATCAGTTGTCTTGTTGGCAGTATATAGATATAGGATCCTGTTTGTTTTCTCTGATCCAACCTGACAATTTCAGCCTCATAATCGGAGTGTTTAACCATTTGCATTTAATGTGATTACGGACACGGTTGGTGTTAAGTCTGCTATCTTGCTGGTTTCTCTCATTTATCCTACTTGCTTTTCGTGCCTTCTGTCTTCCTTTGGATTATTCAACGGTTCTTAGAACATTCCATTTTATATCTTCTTGATTTTATAACAAGTCTTTTAGTCATTGATCTAAGAATTATAATATTCATCCATAACTTATGCTCTACAATGAATTAACATTATAACACCACATAAAGTGCGAGAGTCTTACAACTATACATTTCACTTCTCCCGGGTCCTTCATTACTATTGTCATGTGTTTTATTTCAACAAACTGTAAACCTACTGTTCACTGTTGTCGATTTGCAGACAGTTGTTTGTCTTCAAAGTGAGAAAAGAGAAACATGTTCTCTCCACGTGTTTAGATTTTAGCGCTCTCCATTCATGCCGCTGACCCGTGTCCATCCGCTGTCATCTCCTCTCCGGCTTCGGGCATCCTTCCGCGTGTCTTGTCCTACGAGCCTATTGGCTACAGATTCTCTCCACCGTTATTTATTGGAAAATGTCTTTATTTCACTTTTTTTTCCTTTTTTTGCTGAATACAGAATCCTAGTTTGGCAGGACAATTTTCGGCTCCTTCAGTCTATTGTCTCGCTGTCCTCTGTCGTGCTTTGTTTTGGATGAGAGCTCAGCAGTTCTTGCCATTGTTCTCCTGCTTATAATGGGCATTCTTCACTTGCTGCTTTTTAGATTTTTTTCCTTTGTCTTCATCAATTTGACCATGATATATCTAGTTGTAGTTTTCTTTGAATTTATCATATTCGGCTTTTATTATACTTCCTGAATTTGTGGATTGAATTTGTGGAAATTTTCCAGTCAGTCCATTTCCTATATTAGTACATTTTTAACCCTTTTCCTCTCTGTCCCCTTTTCCCTCTTTTCTTCTTCTGGGAGCTTAATTATGCATGATGTAGATGCTTGGTATTCCCCGCATGTTGCTGGTTCTATGTTCACTTTTTTGTAGGAATGTTTTTGTGTTTTTTAAGAAATGAACTTTTTTTAAGATTTTATTTATTTATTTGACAGAGAGGGTGAGAGATCACAAATAGGCAGAAGCAGGCAGAGAGAGAGGGGGAAGCAGGCTCCCTGCTGAGCAGAGAGCCCGATGCGGGGCTCGATCCCAGGACCGTGAGATCACGACCTGAGCCGAAGGCAGAGGCTTCAACCCACTGAGCCCCCCAGGCGCCCCAAGAAATGAACTTTTGATTTCAAACAGTTTCAGATTTGCAGGATACGTGCTGAGGGGTCGCAGACGGCTCCCGTTTACTCCACGCTGTTTCTCTCATTGTTAATGGTTCGGCACATCTGAAAAAGCTCACGAACAAATCTGTACTTTGGTCATATTTCCTAAGTTTTTCCCAACTGTCCTTTTTCTGCCCCGGGATCCTGCCCAGGACCCATGTGACATTCAGTCTCATGTCTCCTGAGGCTCTGCTTGGCTGTGACCATTTCTCAGACTTTCCTTGTTTTTCATGACCATGATGGTTTTGAAGTATTTTGTAGAATTCCATCCACAGAGAAATGCTTTTCTCGTGGTTATATTGGAGTGATGCGCCTCTGCGAGGAAGGACACCGGGGTCAAGTGCCCTTCTCGTCACATTATCCCACGGGTACCTCCCACCAACACGACTTCCCGTGGCTCACGTTAACTTTGATCATTGGGTTGAAGTCGTGCCTGTCAGGCTCCTCCGTTGTTCATCTTTCCCACCCTGGGCTCTTTGGGAGAAAGTGAGGGGCCGCCCCGAGGAGCCCCATCTCTGGGAGGGTGGGTTATCCACACGAAACATTTAGAGTCCTCTACCTGGGACACTTGTTTTCTCTCCGTTTTTATACTCAGTCATTATAGCTGTATGGACTCATGTGTGTTTCTTTTTATATGCTTTTGGTTCTAAACCAGTATGACTTTATTCATTTCGTTACTCAAATTGTTCCAGCTTTGGCCGCTGGGAATTCTTCACACAGAGTTCTTTATCCCTTGGACAAGCTGGGTCACTGGGCTGTACGGTCTGTCCTTACCTTCGGAGTTCTTGTAGGCTCCAATCCACCACCAGCCCCCGAGACCCGTCAAGCCCTGTGATACCCCCTCGTCTCTGCCACCTGCCCACCGCGGCGCCTTCCACAGGCATGGAAGCTGCCAAGCTTTCCTTCTCCGGGCAGCTCTGAAATCTCAGAAATTCCGCTCATCTGCTACTGTTGGTTCACTCCATGGAAAAGTATGATTTTTATTTGACCTTTACAAAATCTTTATTACTTATTAGTGAAAACGTTGAGGTTATCTCTCTGCCTGTCATTCTCAAATTGCTTTACATGAGGGGGATGCATATCTTGGCGTCTTCCTGTTGCTGACCTAGCAATCGAAATGAGTGTCGAGAGAAAATCCTCAAGACGGAAGTTTTTTCCAATGAAGATGACCTGTGTCACCCAAGAAACCCCAGGTTACAATAAACGAATGAACAAAAACCTTCTCATAAATTGAATGTAATTTGTACATTAAAATGTAAAATTTAATTTAGAAATAGGATAGAACTACGTAACAGGGTTTGTTTCCAAATTTTCCAAACACCACTTTAATGGGATGCTGAAAACAATCGTGATTATCTTTATGTGTTTGCTCTTAAAATGCCTGTTTTCTAAATTTGGTTGTGACCCTCTGGATCAGTGAACCCTATGGGAAAACGAGTGGTGGCAGAGTGCGAGGGTCTGGTTTCTCATCCCCACCCCGAGTAAGGGGTTAAGTAAGGTATAAAACAATCATCTGGGGGTACATAGGGCTCTATGTAGTTTTGCATCTTCAGAGAAAAAAAGAAAAGGGAGGTATTGTTTGTACATATTTTATGAATGTGAAATGTACAACTAATCACGTTTTTCACAGAGTTGGAAAACATTTTCTTAACGAAAGTGTACTTAAAGGTCTTTGGTGTGCAGCAGACACGGGAAAAAAATGCTCCACGTCACTCGGCATCAGAGAAATACAAATCAAAACCACAGTGAGACACCACCTCACACCTGTCAGAACGGCTGAAATCAACAAGACAGGAAACAATAAATGTTGGCGAGGATGTGGAGAAAGGGGGAACCTCTTCCACTGTTGGTGGGAATGCAAGTTGGTGCAGCCACTCTGGAAAACAGTATGGAGATTCCTCAAGACATTAAAAATAGGGCTACCCTACGACCCAGCAATTGTACTTAGTTATATACCCCAAAGATACAAATGTGTACCTGCACCCCAATGCTCATAGCAGCAATGTCCACAATAGCCAAATTATGGAAAGAGCCCAGATGTCCATCAACAGATGAATGGATAAAGAAGATGTGGTCCATATATACAATGGACTATTACTCAGCCATCAGAAAGGGTGAGTATCTACCATTTATATCAACTTGGATGGAACTGGAGGGGATTATGTAAAGGAAATAAGTCAATCAGAGAAAGATAATTATCATATGGTTTCACTCATATGTATAATATAAGAAACAGTTCAGAAGATCATAGGGAAACTGAAGGGGAAGTCATCAGAGAGGGAGAAAACTCATGAGAGGCTCTTAATTATAAGAAACAAACAGGGTTGCTGGAGGGGAGGGGGCGGGGGGCTGGGATAACTGGGGGATGGGCATTAAGGAGGGCACGTGATGTGATGAGCAGTGGGTGTTATACACAACTAATGAATCGTTGAACACTACATTGAAACTCATGTTGTACTGTAAGTTGCCTAATTGAATTTAAACAACAAAAAAGAAAAGAATGGCCTTTGGTGTGCCACAGGAAGCACTTTTTTCGGGTCGTGGAAGTTCAGAGGCGGCTGGCAGGGTGTTGTTGTCTTGACGTGTTATTATTTGTGGCTGAAATGTTTGTGTGTTTTGCTGCTATGCATTTGAGGAAGGATACATTCAAGCCACAGGAACAGATCAACGGTGTGAAGTGATTTATTGATTAGAGCCTCCGTGCACGCGCCTTCTTGGCGCGTGGGCGAGACTGAGCAGGTGTTCCTGCTTCCCGCGGAACTGCCTACTGCTGGTCAGGGAATGTGTGCGCACTCGTGACTGGTGGTGGTGGTCATGTGGCGCCTCCAGGGGCCCCTCAGGGGTGTGCATAGAACTGGGGATCTCCGCCTACCAGGCAGACCAACGTTTGGTGGCTTTAATGTGGAGGATCCAACATCCCGATAGCCATGCAGACTCAGCTGGGCAGGGACTCCAGCACCGCTCTGGTTCTGGGCGCGCGAGCACTGCATTCACCCACTGGAGAGACAGTGCGATGTGTTTAGGAGCCTATTTGAAAATTACGTGCAAAGGCTGCCACAGATCACAAAGGCAGCGGGGTCTGGGTAAAGAGTGACTTTGCAGGGACCCATCCCTCACTGCTCCCGAAGCGAAACCTTGCCCCTTCTGGGGATAGCCTACTGAGAAAGTGCTCCGTTGTCCTTACATTTGTGTCTCATCAAATACTCAGAATCACTGACAGATGCACCTGACACTTGCTGCCATCCAAGCATGCCGCTAAAAACAACAAGAAAAGGTTGTTGCTGTTTTTTAAAGAATTTATTTATTTATTTGACAGAGAGAGACGGCAAGAGAGGGAACACAAGCAGGGGGAGCGGGAGAGGGAGAAGCAGGCTTCCCGCTGGGCAGGGAGCCCAATGTGGGGCTCGATCCCAGGACCCTGGGATCATGACTGGAGCGGAAGGCAGATGT
>JAPYYM010004088.1:0-10457 GCA_028534135.1 Potos flavus
GGAACTAGAGGGTATTATGCTAAGTGAAATAAGTCAATCAGAGAAAGACAATTATCATATGATCTCTCTGATATGAAGAATTCGAGAGGCAGGGTCGGGGGTTATGAGGGGTGGGAGAGGGAAATGAAACAAGATGGGATCAGGAAGGAGACAAACCATAAGAGACTCCTAAACTCATGAAACAAACTGAGGGTGGCTGGGCGGTAGGGGTGGGTAGGGATAGGGTGGCTGGGTTATGGACATTGAGGAGGGTATGTGCTATGCTAAGTGCTGTGAAATGTGTAAGCCTGAGGATCCACAGACATGTATCCTAGGGCAAATAATACATTATGTGTTAATTAAAAAAAAATAAAATAAAATAAAAAAGAAAAAATAAATAAAATGAAAATAGTAAAAAAAAAAAAAAAAAAAAAATGAGATAAAGTTAAAGTGACTACCAGTGAGAAGAACATGAAGGAACTTGGAGCATATTTTAAATGCAGTGGACTTTTTCCTAATGGAATTGAGAGAATAGCTATTAAAGAGATTCAAACAGAAGTTGCCTTGGAAAGATTGTACTGTTTGAAAACATATCTCACCTACAATATGGATAATGGATTGGAGACACAGGAGGACTTTATATAGTTTTGTTTAACTGAACTAAAATTTTTGATACGAAAATGTGTTTTAAAATCATTCGAGGAAAGATCTATCAGAAAATGAAGCATGATTAGTTCCTCATAAGAGTAAAGTTAGGGATGTTATACAAAGGGTCCTTCCCTTTTGAAAAACTTCTGTATGCCCATTTCCTCCTATTTCCTTTACCTACATTTTTAAAGACCAAGCTCTGGAATTATTTCCCCTTCGGCCTTCTTCTTAGACTGTCAAAGTTCTTTTCTTTTCTACCATAGCAAGCAGTATCATGAATGTTACTGAATACATAATTCAAACATTTTCCTCCTCTCCAGAACCCAAACTCCTCAAAATCAGACTGTATTTATTTTTTAATATTAGTGTCTCAAACAAGGTTTTACACTGGAACTTATTAAGAGATGAACTTAATTTTTATTAATTGTACACGGTATGCATGCTTTATGGGTTATGCATTATATATGCAAATCTCTGGCTCCCCATTAATGAGAACAAGGAAGGAAAATCTATATGTCCCCTTTAAAGAATGTAAAAGTCAGTCCTATTGTATATTTAATGTGTGTATAACCCCATGCATTCATCTTTTGTTGATGAAAAACAAAAGCAGCATGGAAACACATTAGTGATTTCTTTTAAACACATATTTCAACTGACATTTGCACTTTGTCAGCTCAAAAACTTCGTTTCAAAATGTGTTTTCAAATAAATATTTGATTGTATATGTGTGTATGTATAAGATTTCCTTTGAGGCCTTTATCTTAAAAGAGTATATTCTATAGAGTTGTTTAGAAAGTTTGTTTTAAGGTGAAGTTTAAATCAACAAACCATGACAAAAAAAAAAAAAAAAAGATTTTTAGCTTTTAATCTTTTGGCCCTCTGGAGTCCAAGATTGGTTTAAGTTCTATTAAGAGCATTTTAAAAAACTTTGAGAGTCACTCTTTGTTGGCATAGCCCACTTTTAAGTGTTTGGAGCCCACCTTTAACTTTGGATATAGATTTTAACTCATTATCTTTTATTCTCAAATAATTTACTTTCGGTTAGCGAGTCACTGGATTTGACTCCTTACTCCATAATGTGTCAACCATAAAAAAGTCATTTTTTTAATGAGTCCATGACAAAAATGTTATTTGCTTCTGAAAAAAAAAAAAAAGAGATCACTTCTTTTTCAACGCAAGACGCTGCAGAAAGAACATGATTCACTTTTCTATCTGAAACAATAAAAAGGGTAGAAGAACTATATGAAACAATGGTTTTCAAGACATTGGCTATCATGCAACAAAGGACAGTTATCCCTAAGAAACATGACCCAAACAGGTGGCCCTGTAAGAGTTGCACCTCATTGTTTTAAGAGAGTTTCTGGGTCATGACATAGATAAGAAGAATCCATGTGAACGGATAGAGTTCTTTAGTTGAGAGTCTAAGATGACTAGAATAGAGAAAAACACAACCAAAAAATGAAGAGAAAGAGAAATCCAAAGATCTGCAGTGGGTCTCACTTAAGTACTCAAGAGAGTACTGGTCAATACACGCAGTGAGTAAACTACCAAAGACCAAGTAAAGTACCACCTGAAATGAGTAAATAGTTAATATTCCCATAGGGCCAGTCATACTGAAAAACAAAAATTTACAGGGCGCTGGATAAAACTTGACTCATTGGGGCGCCTGGGTGGCTCAGTGGGTTAAAGCCTCTGCCTTTGGCTCAGGTCATGATCTCAGGGTCCTGGGATCAAGCCCCGCATCAGGCTCTCTGCTCAGCAGGGAGCCTGATTCCCCCTCTCTCTCTGCCTGCCTCTCTGCCTACTTGTGATTTCTCTCTGTCAAATAAATAAATAAAATCTTTAAAAAAATAAAAATAAAAATAAAAAAATAAAACTTGACTCATTATCAGGACAAAATCAGCTTTAGTCTACATGCTACTCTATTCCTGTCTAACACATTTTAAAATCAAGAACAGAAGGGATCAAACTATTTCCAAGTAATTTAACTGCATCTCAGAGCAAGGCTAAAATATACTTATAGAAATACAAAAATATCCAATCAAAAGATAAAATTCAAAATGTATGACATTGAATCCAAATTACCAGTCAGCAAAGGAGAAGGAAAATATAAACTATAATGAGGAGAAAGAATTAATCAAAACAATCCAGAATTGACCTAGCTGTTAGAATTAGTAGCAAAGCTTTAAACAGGTATTAAAATATATTCCATACGTTCAAAAATCAGCAGAAATATTGGACAAGTATAGACATGGATGCAATAAACATGAAGGTATAACAACAGAATTGATACAAAATGAAATACATACATACAAAGGAAGAAAAATGATCAAAGGATCATTGTGCTATTGGACAACTTCAAGATATATAAAATGTACACAAAAAGAGAAGACAGGAAAGAATAGAAAAAAAGAAGAGGGGCGCCTGGGTGGCTCATTCAATTAAGCATCCAACTCTTGGTTTGGCTCAGGTCATGATCTCAGAGTTGTAAGATCGAGCCCCACATAGGGCTTCATGCTGGGCTTGGAGCCTGCTTAAGATTCTCCCTCTCCCTCTGCCCCTCCCCTGTTCTCTCTCTCCCTCTAAAAAAAAAAAATAATAATAATAATAATAACCACCACCACCACCACCTACGTGGGGAGAAAGAAGAAATACTGGTTGAAATCAGGTAATGTTTAGAAACTGTTGACTACTCTAGGTCTTTTGCATTTTGTTATGAATTTGAAAATTAGCTTCTCAGTTTCTATTAGAATGCTTCCTGAGATTTTGGTTGGGATTACACTGAATCTATGTATCAAATTTGGAGATTGGCATCTTCTTTCTATTTGGTTTTGTAATAAATGAATACAGTTGGACTTTCTCTTCATTTAGGTCATCTTCAATAATGGTTTGTAGTTCAGTGTTTGGGTCATACACATACCTTGTCAGATTTAGTCCTAAGTATTTCAGGTTCTTTAAAGCTATCATAAAAGGTAGTGATTGTTTAATTTTGATTTCTAAGTGTGTGTTGCTAATATATTTAAATATAATTAATTTTTGTGTATTGACTGTATACCCTCCAACCTTGCTAAACATGCTTGTTAGTTTTTATAGCATTTTTGTTGATTCCATTGAATTTTCAACATAGATGATCATATTATCTTATCATAAAGACAGTTTTACTTCTTCCTCAATTTAGATGCCTGTTGAGAACACAAAGGCAGACACACACAGAGGGAAGATGATGTGAAGACACAGGGAAAACACCATCAGGCCAAGGAATGCCTGAAGCCACCCGAAGCTAAGAAAGAGGCATATAACAATTTTTTCCTTCACAGCCCTCTGAAGAAACCGACCCTACTGACACCCTGACTTCATACCTCTAGCTACCAGAACCGTGAGACAAAAAATTTGTTATATAAGGCACTCAGCTTGTGGTACTTTGTTCTGGCAGCCCCAGGAAACTAATACCCTTTATCTGGTTGAGGAAATTCTTTTATGCGACTACTTTGCTGACAGATTTATCAGGAATGGATCTTGGATTTTGGCAAATGCCTATTCCCCATTTATTGAGCATATGGTTTTCTTTATATTTTATAATCTGTTTAATTGTATTAACTGATTTTTAAATGTCATCCCAACATTGTATTCTGAGGAAACATGTCAGTCGATTATTATGTATTTTCCTTTTTATGTATTATTGAATTAAATTTGCTAAAACTGTGTTTCCTAGGTGCATGGTATGTCTTATAGTTCTTAAATATCTCAACACTTTTATAAGACCTACAGGAGAAAAAAATTGCTAAATCAAAAATATTTTTGTATAGCTGAAATGTTATTAATATCTATGTATGTGTGAGAAATTGTGCGCTTATAGAAAGGATTGGAAGGCAAAGATCTGGTAATGCTACTATCGTGCATAAGATATTCTGAGCCCCAGGAGAATCAGTGAGGAAATACTGATGAAATTGTTATGTAATTTACTCCAGAAAAGGATTTTAGTCCTCTCTTTTATTATTTGTTACTATATTAAATTAGTCACATCTATTTAGTTTCATCTACAAATGATCTTGGCTCACCTTAAGGTTCACAGCCTAGATCTCATGACTTTAACAAAGAAAGGCAATTTTAGAAAATTATAGAAAAAGTGAACCAGATACTCTATACTATTGATATTTAAAATAGACCACGATTCAAAGATGAAAGCTGGCATAGCTTAGACATTTGTCAGACAATAGCTTAAACATTTGTCAGAACTCACTTTAGTCCAAAGTATGACTTTATTATAAAGGAGAGGCTCATCCAAAACCCACTCTTACAAGAACAAATTACACAGGACTGAATTGGCTAGTGAGTGAAAAGTAGTTGTGATAATTCATTTCAGTATATTGTTGGTATTATTTCTTAATGTTCTGTTTTCCAGTAGACATAAGAAAAGCCCCTCTTTCTGTTTTCAACTGTGAATTTAATTTACAATGTTTTTATCAGCTAAAATTAAACATTTTAAATACTACCTGATTCTCATTGATAATTCAGAAACAGATTACTCAGGAACCTTTGTAAAGATTTTTCCCTTAAAATCCTTCTATGTAAACATTTTTTAAAATTTTTTAATTGATCCATATAATATAAAATCAACCATTTTAAAGGGTACAATTAAATGTCACTTGGTGCAGTTGCACTGTTTCTACAACCACTATCCATATCCAGTTCCAAAATATTTTTTTATTCCCCCACAAAGGAAATTATGTACCCTTCAAGTCGTCATTTCCTATTTCTCTTCCTCCTAGCCGCTGGTGATTGCCAATCTACTTTCTCTCTATATGGATTTACGTACTCTTGATATTTTATATAATATGTGATCTTTTATGTATGCATGTCTTCTTTTACTTAGCATAATAATTTTGAGTTTTCTTCATATTGTATTATGTGTCACTGCTTCATTAATTTTTAAGGCTGAATATTATGTACATTGTATGGATATGCCACATTTTATGTATTTTTACATCGATGGACACCTGAGTGTTTTCTATCTTTTGGCTGTTGTAAACAGCGCTGTTAGACATTGAATGTTATATAAATATTATTTTTGTTTGAATGAGAAAATCTGCTGTAATGTAAAAAAGGACAATATATATTGTCCTTTATACATGTTCTTTAACAGAAATTAATTATGTTGTTTTCTTTTACTCAACATTTTGGATAATCTATTTGAAACTGTGGAGTCTTCAGGAAGAAAATATCATCCATACTGCTTAATAGTTGTATAAACAAGGCCATGGGGGACTATTATTGGTGGTTGTGCTGAAAGGACACTTTATCTGGTGAAGGGAGTCCCTAGGGTCTATCTTAAACTTCTTGGACTAAGGGTAAAAAATATATTGTTACTGAGGAAATTTATAGGGCAGAAGAGAGTATGCAGTCTGTGAATGCAGTTCTGATATGACTGAATGTGAGAGAAAATAAAGGAATGAATAGAGAAGATATAGCCAGTCTTATTTAGGTGATCTCAGAGTTCAGTTTTATGTGCGTCTTAACTTATATCTGGTAACATAATGTAAAATTCTGCAAAAGGACTACAAACATTTCAACAAAATGTTTATCAAGTTGAAAAAAAGGAGACTATCCTCACATTTACTATTAGCTTTTTGTTTAGATTAATGACTATTTCCAAATAGCTACATTTCTGAAGTCACTGTTATTGAACTCTTTGGTATTTGACACATAATAGATGCTAGAAGTATTTTTGACATCAATAACTAATCTGTTAAGTCTTAGGCTTATATTATTGTTGCAGTTAGTGTCCTGTGTATCTTTAAAAAGTTAAAATACATGCTTTTACTAATGAAGACTGTTTGAAAGATTTAACTATAATAGCACCAATTGGTGATTATTCACATTAGTGAACAAGCTGAATGGCTAATGACAGCATATCAGTAATTTAGAATAAGTTACATAGTACAAGGAAGTTACATTTAGTCATTAGCTGTCATCTTACAGTGAAATATTTATTGCTATTCACCATGTATAACTAAGTGAAAGCAGAGCCTTCAAATGATAAACAGAGCTGAAAGACATAAAGAAACAAAATGAAATTGCACTATGTGTGCCACATAAGCAAAGTAAAATGGCTAGAAAATATACCCGAAGTTACTAGTGTAGCTATCTTAGAGGATTGAATTTGGTGTGTTTTCCATTTTCCTTCTTTGTTTATAGGGTAATATTTTCCCCAAACATTCACAAGTAATGCCTGTATTTTATTTTAATAAAATATATTTTTATTCTGAATTATATTTTCAAACTGCCTTAGTGAAGGGCACACTGGATTGATCATGTATATAGATACTCAGAGATAGGATTCACTGACTGCTTTTCATGGACTGCTTATACATTGCAGGAAGTTTATTATTACTTCAGTAATATAATCTGCTCAATCTGTCTTCCAACAACTTCCATGAATGAGGGTTCCACTTTAAATCGAAATGTACTTGATTTATCTTAGAAAAAATTCAAATAGCTATTAGGTTTTAACAGGTTTCTTTTCCCTCTTTGTCGAGTATTCATTTGAGGGGTTTCATTGTGCCATAGGCCTATATTTTGTCAGAAAGGGAACAAAAGGATTTATTCTTCTAAATGTTCTTTGCCTTTACTAGGTATTCTTTTGAGAGCAGAATACTGGACTGAGATTTTTCTCCAATCAAGTTCCACAGTAGGAAAAAAAAGAAAGCAAGAACAAAAGATTAAGAAAAAAATAGAAAAGCTATTATCTTGAAAAACAGGCTCCTGGTTGAAACGTTATTGTTTTAATGTCCTTCACATACACAGAATTCAGTTGAAAACTCAAAGTCAACTTTAATTCTTAGCTAGAAATTCTCAAATATTCTTCCGTGGAAGAACATGACAAAGTCTCACTTTGCAAATACCTAAGCAAGAACACACTGTCAGCTCTACCAAAGATCACTGAGTTCAAATCCCAGGTCTATTACTACTAGAAGGCTGTGCAACTTGGGCAAGTTAAATAACCTCCCTGTGCCCCAGGTTCCATATGTAAACTATAGATAGATGAAAAAAGTACCCACCTTAGAAGGTTGTGGTGAGGCTTAGGTCAGGTAATTCATGTAAGGAATTCAGAATAGTGCCTCATTCATATAAACATCAAGAGATATTAACTATTATTATATTATTATTATGTTACCAACATTATACAATAGAAAACATTTATCTCTTTGGTATCCTTGTTATTATAGGCACATTAATGATTTTTAACTTATCTACTAAAAACTTATGTAGTACAAAATTAAAATATCCTAAGTCATTCTATTATCAGAAGACAGTATCTAATAAAACTACTTATTGACATGGGAAAATGAGTTGTTTTCTTTTCAATTACCCCAGACTGCACCCTTTTTATCTATTATCATAGCCAATTCATGATAATGTTTACCAGGAGAGGTAGACCAGAAACTAGAGATTCATAAAAGCAAATGAATCATTATCTGAAAAAACACCTCCAAATATTTTGTGCATTTACACAAAGAATGTACTCTTAGGCATCAGGTATTAAAAAAGAATCAAGACATTTGTATTTGACCATAGTTTACAAGTAATAATTCAAGAACCTGTAGATATTATTGCTGGAGACAAGATGAATTCTAGGAAATGTCATTACTATTAGATATTTTGATATCTATCTATACATATACATACACATATATACATGTGAAATACATATATACCTGCATAAATATCTACATACACACACATATACATACATGCATAGGTTTGATTTTTCATTTAGATTATTCCCTTAGGATAAACACTAAAATTAAAATTATTGAGTAAAAAAAGAAAAAAATATGAGTTTACATGTGTTTCTACGTTTGCTATCTACTTTTCATAGGGCTGTATTAATTTATCGTACTACAATAATGTAAGAATAAACATCTTCATGAAACTTTCAACATTCTCATTAGGGGAAAACATGCTATTTGATAAATTTAAATATGCTGCTTAATAAATAAATATGCTATTTGATAAAAATGTGCTATTGTAATTCACACTTCAGTCTCAATATACAATTTTAAATAAGGCTGATAATTTTTGTAATAGGTAAGCAAGTATATTTTCTCTTGTTATTTATCTTATCTTTATGACCTAGTGTCAAGAATTTTCCTAGGGACAGATGTCTAAATATAAAATCTATATGTGCATGTGTGTATATATAGATATATATGACTGCAGCAATGAGTTACACAGAAATGAAACACCAAAGTGAGATGCCAGATGACCAAGATAACTTTAAGGTTCCCCTCAGCTTGACTGGACTTCAGATTTCTTCCTGCTTATAGGTCCCTGACCTCCCTTTTCTTCGAACATATGCTTTAGAAAACTTTCCACTGTAAATTTTTTTCTCCGTCCCTTTGAGATGCAAATCTTCTCCCAGCCTCTTGCCAGTTTTACAACCCAGAAATGTCATTCTCAAATACATGTGAGCCATTTCTTTGAAATATAATTATCAAAGGAAGTTAATCCCCCTGTCTCTTAATGTCTATTAGAGGATAGGAGCCAAACTTGCCTAAGTACCAACTAGCAAACCCAGACAGCTTAATAACATTGACTAAACTGTGTCTTAGTATCCCCCTGAACTTTCTTACTAGTTCACCCCAACACTTAAGACACTCTCCTGCCTTTTCTTCCTGTAGAGTTGAGTTAATCCCCCACCCCTATTGCTATAGTCTTGACCCCCATGGCTACTCTTCAATAACATACTGCCTTCTTGAATTACTTTTCTTCCCTGTCTAACTTCATCTGGCACAATTTTTCTTTGGCACAGATTAAGATGCATATATTCCAAAGGAAATCTGAAATCACTCAAAAATCTCTCACTCAGAAGAATAAATAGATGGTATGGATTTCAAGAAAAGAAGGAAATTTTCTTTGAAGATAGTTGCACTACAAGTTGACTGATAGTTGTGTTAAGCTTCACCTGTAGAGTCTGAAACCAGATCAGACCAGAAAGGGTAAGGGCAGGATTATGGCAGGGCAGGAGGGAAGGATGGCAAAGGTACATAAGAAAACTTTAGGGGGAGAGACTCTCGGCAAGATGGAGGAGGAGTAGGAGGCTGAGATAGTATCAGATCCAAGAAGTTGAGCTAGATAGTTATCAAACCATTCTAAACACCTACAAACTCAACACAAGATAGAAGAGAAGAACAGCAATTCTAGAAACAGAAAACTGACCACTTTCTGGAAGGTAGGACTTGTGGAAAAATGAATCCAAAGTGACGGGAAGATAGACCGCGGGGGGGAGGGGCCGGCTCCCTGCAAGCCGCAGAGCAGCAGAGCACAAAATTGGAACTTTTAGAAGTCTGCTCCACTGAGGGACATCGCTCCAGAGGCTAAGCGGGGGGTGGAGCCCTCACGGGGACAGTGTGGTTTCAGGACCCGTGGGGTCACAGAAAGACCTGAGGGTGTCCGAGTGCAGCAGAGCTCCAAGGTAACAGAGCAGGGAAGCTGACAGCAGAGACGGAGCCAAGCAGTGGGCTATCAGCTCGGGCTTACCTTACACTGATCCAAGGCACAGTCAGGCCACTGCTCTTCCATCAGGGACCCCACGGGGGGTTGGGAGGGCAGATCCGGAGAGACCCCTTCCTTCCTCTTAAGGAAGAGCAGCACTGCAGCGCCCTGCAGGAATCTGCTGGGTTTGGAGACTCCAGGTGGGGCCATGCGGCAGAGATAGAAGCACTTGATCTCGGGCTAGGTGAGCTCAGAGTGCAGACGGAGACCAGGGAGACAGGAGTGATTGACTGCTTTTCTTTGAGGGCGCACTGAGGAGTGGGGCCCCAAGCTCT
>JAPYYM010004089.1:0-10456 GCA_028534135.1 Potos flavus
AATGGTGACTAATTATTTTTCCCACCTATAACTGCAAAGATCTACTTTAAGAAGCAGAAATTCGGGGCGCCGGGGTGGCTCAGTGGGTTAAAGCCTCTGCCTTCAGCTCAGGTCATGATCTCAGGGTCCTGGGATCGAGCCCCGCATCGGGCTCTCTGCTCAGCGGGGAGCCTGCTTCCCCCCACCTCTCTCTCTGCCTGCCTCTCTGCCTACTTGTGATCTCTCTCTCTCTGTCAAATAAATAAATAAAATCTTAAAAAAAAAAAAGAAGAAGAAATTCTGGTGCATTCTATTGACTGGGCATCAAAGGGTTCACAATGCTTTATATTCATCATTTTATTGATGCCTCATGGCAACCTCCTGATGTAGATAATTTATGGAACGCTTTTCCAACAGAGATGTCTAGAGGATGAACATTCTCCATAAACCATGTTTATGAGAATTATTTATTTTACTTTTATTGTTATTTTTTTAGCACTATGGTGACCTGCAGGAAAGCGATAAGGGTGGACTTCCCAACAATATCAAGTAGCAGTGGACTACACAAAGAGGTGAGTTCACTCTGGCCAGTTCTCCAGACCCACCACAACCTGCTATGTGCGAGGACCACCAACCAAGTGAGTCTCTGTGAGATGGGGATTGCATTCCCTTTGGATATCTATGATCAGATTAACAAAACTGTGCTTTTTATCAGCCAAGGAAATATTATTTTACTGTAGCTTTGTTTCAGTTTCTGTTTCTGTTTTTGTTTTCCCCAGTGGCCTCCGATCCATAATATCTTGGTTTCTTCTATAGGTAATATAGGTAGGAACTATTACTAGTAATTCCATTTTACAGATGAGAAAATAAAAATACAAAGAAGGGGTTAAGTATCTTACTCAAAGTCAGAAAATTAGTAAATGTTAAGGCCAGGATATGGAAAACTGAACACTGTCTTTTTTCCATTGGATATGCTTTCTTGTTTTGTTGAAGATGAGTTGACCATAGAGTTGAGAGTCCATTTCTGGGTTCTCTATTCTGTTCCATTGATCTATGTGTCTGTTTTTGTGCCAGTACCATACTATCTTTATGATTACAGCATTGCGAAGCCACAAGCTTTGGTTTTCTTTTTCAATATTCTTCTGGCTCTTTGGGGTCTTTTCTGGTTCCATATAAATTTTAGGATTGTTTGTTCCAGCTCTGTGAAAAATGTTGATGGTATTTTGCTAGGGATTCCATTGAATGTGTAGGTTTCTCTGGTTAGCAGTCAAACTCTCTCTTGCAGATGACATGATACTTTATGCGAAAAACCCAAAAAACTCCACCCCAAAATTGCTGGAACTCATACACGAATTCAGCAATGTGGCAGGATATAAAATCAATGCACAGAAATTAGTTGCATTTCTATACACTAACAATGAGACAGAAGAAAGAGAAATTAGGGAATCGATTCCATTTACAATTGCACCAAAAACCATAAGATACCCAAGAATAAACCTAACCAGAAAGGTAAAGGACAGACTCTACAAACTACAGAACACTTATGAAAGAAATTGAGGAAGACACAAAGAAATGGAAAAACATTCCATGCTCATGGATTGGAAGAATAAATATTGTTAAAATGTCTATGCTACCCACGCAGTGACTTTTTAAATAAGGTTGCTTGCTCAAAGGTTATTAAGGTCTTTTCTGATGAACTTTATACCAAGTCTGTACATGAACTTAATGAATATTTGGTGAAAGAATGACTGACTGAATTAATGAATTAATAAGTGAATGAAGCCCTAAAGAACACGTAATATAAATTATGGTATTAAATTTATAAACAGGAAATGATATTTCTGCTCTGGAGGAAATAAAATTAAAACAGATTTCCTCAGGCAGTAGTAATAAAAGTGATGAGAAAAATAGAGACTTTGAAAACTGTATTTTAGAATAAACAGACCTGGATGTGGGCAAAGAGGCTGAAGTCTGAGATGTAGCCTAAATATACTCTCACTGTTTAGCCTTGCAGAAATCCCTAGCACCACTGAGTTTCAGTTTCTCCTTCCATGAAAGGAGAAAATAATTGTTACCCCACCAACTCATAGAGCTGACGGGAAGATCAAAAGTACTCATGGATGTGAACATGATTTATAAAGTGAATGCACTATGGAAAATAATTATTGGTAGAGAGTGTTGAAATGGGGAAAGTGCTTGAATGTGAATGGGGAAGCAGCACAGAGATTAAACAGACCAAGAAATGTATTAAAGTCTATATTAAATAAATATCACACAAATGAACACACACATATTGCCTGTGAAATCCATTAGGTCCGTAGAAGCCTCTGCCAGGATTCTCACTGGTGGAGTGGAGGCTGGCAGGATTGTGGTACTTGAGTTGTTGTGCATCACAGTCCTACCTAAGGAAGGCACTCTGTGAGCACACAGGAAGAGCAGCAGGGTTCCAGAATATCCCAACAGAACTGTGGTCTCCTGTCCACTCTATCTCACTGGTATTTTCCTTCAAGGAAAAAGAAGATGTTTCCCACTGTAGAAGCAGATCATGAGAAACGGTTAAGCATTTTTAACAGGGACTGGTAATGAAAATGTTAGGGTTTAAGGGCACCTGGCTGGTGCAGTCGGTTGAGTGTCCGACTCTTGGTTTGGCTCAGGTCATGATCTCAGGGTCGTGAGATCGAACCCAACGTCGGGCTCCGTGCTCAGTGTGGATTTTTCTTGAGATTCTCTCTCCTTCTCTCTCTGCCCCTCCCACTCAAGTTCTCTCCCTCCCTCTCCCTCTCTCCCACGCTTAAATAAATGAATAAATCTTTTTTTTTAAAAAAAGAAAATGTTAGGGTTCGGAGGACATAGGATTTGGGGAAGAAGGAGTGATATCTGCAAAAAGATGGGTATGTCCTGGGCATGGAAAAACAAGGACCCCTAGAGTGATGTTAGACATCTTTTTTCTTATAACTCACGCTTGCCACACTTTATGATTTAGTAGTTTTCATGAGTTACTTTATCTTTACAAACATTCTAGGGTACAGAAAGTACTGCCATTTAGGATGTATTCTGTCAAGGGGAATATCTTCAGTTTTGGTGGAAAAAATAATAAACACAATAATCATAGCAATAAAAAAAGCTGGGGCGCATGGGTGGCTCAGAGGGTTAAAGCCTCTGCCTCCTGCTCAGGCCATGATCTCAGGGTCCTGGGATCGAGCCCCGCATCAGGCTCTCTGCTCGGCAGGGAGCCTGCTTCCCCCTCTCTCTCTGCCTGCCTCTCTGCCTACTTGTGATCTCTCTCTCTGCCAAATAAATAAATAAAATCTTAAAAAAAAAAAAAAAAGCTGCTAATATTTACTAAATGCTGCAAAATTCCAGAACATTCTATAAGAAACCTGACTTTTACCAATCCTCCTGGCAGGGCAGGGTAAGTATCCAATTTACTGTTTGAAGAAAAAGAAATTAAGATTAAGAAAGACTATGCCAATCATGTCCAACGTTACAGAGTTAATAAGTGATAGAATCAAGTATCCTTCCATTGCACTACGCTGCCTGAAACCCATTTTGAGAAGGCTGGTCAGCCATTCTGTGGCTATAGACCAATCTCATACGCTAAAAGTTCGCATGGTGATGTGGAGAGAATAAATGTTTACAGAGCACTTACTATGCTCTATACGTATGGCATGCCTGTGTTTCATTTGATCACAGAACAGCACTGTGACGTACATGGTTTTCTGTGTCAGGATGACATGGGGGAGCTGAGGATAGGATGCCTTCTAGCAACATGCTCCATCATCCAGAACATACACTGCTTGGTAGGAAACATTTTATTTATTTTATTTTATTTTATTTTATTTATTTTATTTAATTAATTTATTTTTTTAAAGTGGACTCTATGCCCAGTATAGAGCCCAGCTTGGGGCTTGCACTCACTACCCTGAGCTCAAGAACTGAGCTGAGGTCAAGAGTTGGACGCTTAACCGACTGAGCCACCCAGGTGCCCCTAGAAAACATTTTATTTTTAGCTTCTGTTAATAGCCGAGTTAAATCATGTGAATATTCTACTCTACTCATGTTCCCTGCAGAGTGGAATCACTAGATTTTATCTTCGTTGATTAAACCACACTGGCATATCTTCAACTTTTTCTCTCTGGGCCGCCATATGACATTCTGCATCCATTGTGTTTCTTCTCTGCACAGGAAGAATTCTGTCCAAGTAATTGGCTGTTTAACATAACCTTTCAGTATCTTCATTTGTTAACAAATGTGCTTGAGCCAACCTGTTGCATAATTAAGTGGTAAATACCTCTCCCTGCTTTGCACATGCGACTCTGCAGTGACGAGCATATTTCTGTTTCTCCTGGCAAACAGCCATTTGCTTTGACATTATTCAACATAAACCTCCTATAACTAAATATATGAAAAATACAAATAATGATTTAAAGAAAACAGCTGAGAAAACAAATATGCACTGCTTTGCATTACTGAAGACATAAGTATGTAGGGACAGAATAAAAGGAGAAAACCCACACATGTAGTTGGATATACCGTTTTGGAAAATACCGCTACATTATTTAGAGGGAGACAGACATGAGGTGAATCTAACAACCACCCAAGTATCCACACCCCCTGGCCTCTTTAAGTTCCTCGGGGACAGCCACGTGTCTCAGCCTGAGAGGTCCCATAAAATGTTACCTGCTGACTTTCTTCCCACCACCCGCTGTGTTTAGGCTTCTGTTCCCTGCTCTGCATTGGAGATGCCAGCCACATGGGGCTGACCAGCAGGAGGAGGCAGCCAGGATTAGTCGGGCAGCACCTAAGGAACCATGCCCATTGTAAATGTGGGCTCCGTGGGCAAGTTCTTGTCAGTGAAGTCCTCTTCACAGTTCTAGAAGCATCCATACTAATGACCCACTCAACACACAAGAGTTAGAAGCCGATAGGTAGTTACTGTAGAAATGATGGTTGAGTGATTGCAGTGACCTACCAATAACTTGTTCCAGGTTAAAAAGGGGATGACTATGTGGATGAGGATGACTATGTGATACTTTGTTACAGCAGTCCTAGGAATGAGTACACTATCTAATCCCTCTCAACCCCACTTCCCTCATCTGTATAAATGAGGGCACTAGTAACATCCACTCTCAGGCTGGTGAAAATTAAAGTCGTTAATGTTTGGGGGAAAGCACTGTGTGAACTCTAGAGTACTGAACCCATGACACAGACACTTCTGAAGTAAGAGACCAGCCCACGATTTCCCTTCTCTGAGATCTTCTGAAGTAAGAGACCAGCCCACGATTTCCCTTCTCTGAGATCTTCTGTATCCCAGCAATGTCACCCAATGCGATAATAGGAAAGACAAAGGGAGCAGTGACAACAGCCATGAGAATCTTACATAAAGTAACATCAGACCTCACGGTGGGGGCTGTCATCACCCGATCTGATATGCATTGCAAGAAACCTGTTCTCCTGGGCCACCTCCTGTCATAGAAAAGTCTTTGGCATGTTCAGAGTTACAGTTCTGAAAAAGGATGTGGAGCTATGGAGAAATTAGGTGTCAGGAAAGAAGCCCAGTCAAGCTGAAACCATTTGACAGTAGGACCCTACAAAGAACTAGACATTCAGGTGAGAAGCTGTGACTGAACAGAGTAGAAGAAACTCAGGGGGTAGTCCAGACTGTTCTGTGGGAAACGCTGTACTGGGGCAAATACACTTACGGTCCCTAAGGAATTCACCAGCCATGAACATACATAGTAATCACCCACATACATTGAGAAAGGAGAAATAGACTGCTCACATACTTTTGTGTCCTTGTCCCCAGCAAAGTGTCCATGACAGGACACAGCCTAAAACAGATCACTGCACATTATCCTGAAGAGGCAGATCTTTCAGAGAAGGGCATTTTGATAATTAGAGCTGAAAGAGAGGAAAACATATAGAGTAAGAAAACCAAGAAAGCCAGAGAGATGGCATCTAGGTATATGCAAGTGACTGACATTTGCAGGAGGAAACGAAGCTAGAGGATGTGTGGTTGGCAGGGCTGGTGGGCCAGGGCTGATCTTGAAAGAATTTCTGAGGCAGAAGGGGGCTTTAGGAAAGAATGGAATAGACAGACAGAGTGACTTCCAAGCTTGAGGAGGTCAGTGCCAACACTGGGGATGGCATGTGGGAAAGCAGAAATAAAGGATGCTTACCAATGCAAGAAATGTGGAGAGGAGCAGAGAAGTGTCATAGGTTTCAGTGTGAAACTACTGATAAATTTTCCACATTATTAAGAGGACACTATTGCATTCTAACTGTGTTAGAATGAGCTGGAGAATATTCCTCACTGGAGAAGTGGCTATTTCTCAGTATGTACGACAGTACAAAGAAGATCTTAATTACACTAATAGCTTGAAATTATAACTCTGTGCACTGCGCAAGCAGTTCCTTGCCGTGCTCTGAATGAATTATTTTTCTGTAACTTTTATGATCAGGAATCCGAGTTTGTCATTCAGAAGCTGTAGCAGGTAGTGCTGTAGGATTTGTGAAGTGCCACGGTGGATACCAAGAGGAAAAGAACTCTGTGGTGTCCTCCGCATACAACTTTTCGTTGATGATTTCCTGTGGAAGGCTTCTAAAACCTGGAGGCATCTACAGGAAAAATGGCAGTTGACTTGCCATACTTTAATGAAATGTATGTATTCTATTATTGTAAGTGACCATAGAGAGTGTACATACACGTGTCTGGCATTTTTGCAAACATTAACCAGTCATATAAGTACACACACACACACACACACACACACACACACACACATCAGCAGATTACTATTTCTGCAGATGTTGGGGCAGGGCAATTGAATTCAGGTCTTTACAGAGAGCTTGCTAAGTGCTGTGTGTGGCTGCTGATCAGAACTTGCCTGTCTTGGTCTTGGAGCCACACGGGGCAAGCCCATCCCCACATTCTCCACTGAAATCCATCTTGACACCTAAGTCATCAAGTGAAGCTGGATACCATTTTTCCTGGGCCCTCAGTCCACCCAATGCACAGGGAACTGGTGTAAGGGTAAAAGAAGAGTTTAGTTTTAAACCTGTTCCATACATGTGCAGAGGATCATGAAGAAATGGAGGAGAACATACGGAATTCAGAATCATGGGCTTTCCTTTGTGCTTTTGAGGAGATTAGAGGTGTGGGTGGGACAGTGATCACGTCTGATCCTATGAAACCTCCAAGGACATGACTGAACCAAGTAGTTTACTCTTATACTATAATCATTCTTCAAACCAGACAATACTTCAAAAAGCTCTCTCTGATAATGCCAGTCTTCCTGTGCCTTTTCAACTGGCTCTCATTATCCCCCAGAATTCCCACAGCATTTTATTTGATGGGCACATAGCCTGACCCTTCATCAAGGACTTAAACTGTAAATAGAGATTTATTTCTTCCTAACTCTCCTATAAGCTCCTCAGTAGCATAAAGATGATGTCTCTTCTTTCTGTTTGTGCAGTACCCTAACTCAGAACAGGTCATAATATAGTACCTTAATAATAGCATTTGACTAACCAAGAGTTTTTAACCTATAAGCCCATCGATCATCTCAAATTTCTTTCTCAGTCTGATGCTGATTAAAATCTATAGAATGAGGATGCGGAGTTCTTCCTCTCCAAATTTCTCTGTTGGTAATTATACATCTGGGTTTTTAGCTTTGAGCATTTCTTATAATTTATTTCCTAGTTTATTATTGATAAACTATTCCTTCCTTCTCTTTGACTCTGGGTAAAAAATGTTAAGCTCAGATTGAAATCATAACAAATTCTCAGAAAAGAGGGTGTTTTTTTTTTTTGTCCTCAGAGAAACTATTATTATTTTAATTCATAATTAGAATTACAGCACTGCTCTTTGGGATAATTCTCCAATACCCCCAAACCACATTTTCTATAAGCATATTTTGTTGTTAATGTACCATAGATTCCTGGGAAGAACTAAGCTATTAATTTGGTATATTTGGGTTTCTTGCCAGCTGGAAGAATTAGTTTCTGATACATTTAAAGTATATTTAATAGCTCATTGATGCTTAGCTGAATTTTAAACTGGGATTGTTTTAAAATTATGAGTCACAGAGAAGATTGGGGAAAAAATGGAAAGAGTGAATTCCCATACATTATTTATTTCTGGGTTCCTTCAAGTATTATTCTTTCAAATCTGAATAGATTCAGAATGAGAAAAATAAGATTAAGGTATAAGGGGATGTGAGCTCTATCCTGGATATCACAGATACAGAATAGAATGCAGGATATAAAATAGATCTCACAGATATACTCTGAAACTTCTGACAAGTCAATCCTTTGGCACTCAGTTTGAATCCATGTGTGATAAGGAACAAAGAAAATTCATCTATATGCTTTCCTTCTTTCTCCTCATTTCCCCTTCTGTCCCTTTCCTTCCTTTCTTCCTTCTGTAGCAGTTGTTAATGATAACTCATAAAATACAACAAAATACAACTTCACTTTGTCATCTCCCACCATTACTTTAAGTTGAGTTACAAGGAAATAATTTTTCCCCATTCCAGGATGGAAATTTGAGTAGATCCCATACAAGTTTTTCACGTTCATCCTTAAATAATGGTGCAACCCTACAGTTATTTTTCAGTCAAGAAAAATGCCATTTTCAATATTTCCGACCAGTACGTGGATAAAATGAATGCTTCATTTAAATTTTCATTCCAAAATAAGATGTCACCCTCTCTCTTGTGACTTGTGGTTCCCTGTAGCCTGCCCTTGCAGAGTGACCTGTCCTCTCCTCTCCACCTGCCCCCGCAAACTTGTTCCTTAGTGTCACTGTAAAGAAGAGGGTTGGTTTTTTGTTTCTTTTGTTTTGTTTTTGCAGAAAAATCTGGACCAGCCTCGTACTTCTTAGTTCCTCTCCCTCTGCTTCATTTCTGTCTTTGGTTACTTTGTCAGCCTCTACTGAGATGAAAAGGGCGACTAAGCAGATATCATGTCAACATCATGCAGTTATACTTTCTGCCTTTGGCTTTGTTGCTGCCTGACTTGATTCTCTAGCATTTGATGTCACTCTGTCCCACAGACCCCTATCATTGTGAAGTTAAAACTTGTCTCTATCAGCTTCTCCCCATATTTACTTTCTTAGAACTATAAAGAGGGCGACAACCCCTGTTTCAAAGATTGGCTGTGGTGATCATGCCTACTTGCTTCTCACATAGCTCATCTGGGAAACCCACCTCAGCTTTGCAAGCTCCAAGGGATGATGCCTAATGTCACTACCGAGGGTGACAGGGTCCGATTTCATATAATCTTGGTTTTGGGTGAGTTGTAGCTGGGTGATTAGCCTTCCTACCCAGAATCCCATGTGTACCCTTCACTCCAGAAGACATGTGTTCCTCCATAGATTAGAGATTGCCTGGCCCCTTAGTAGTAAGTAAAGGGTTGTCCTAAATAAGCTTTAATCATGGAAGATTCTCTCTGGAAGATTCCCTTGTTTTGAACTAGACAACTAATAATGCCCTAATGTAGTTAATGACAACTAATTAACTGGATTATATTACTTGTTGCAGACTTTTTTAATGGAAGGGGAGTTTCTAGGGATTCCAATGACTGACAGTCAGAAGGCTTCCCAGGCACCAAAACTCCTCTTTTCGCCCCAGATCCAGGTCTCCATGACACCATAGATCCCTATTCCATAGGGTCCTTGATCCCAGCTCTTTCCTGTAACATGCAGAATTTGGGCCTCATTCTGACTACCTACCGGAAAGAGGCCAGATTTTTCTGTCTTCTCATATGGATCAGAATAGCAGAACGTGCTTTTTCTTTTGAAGATTAAAAGTATTTTCTCTCAGAAGAAAATCTATTCTCATTGACATGTACTTTAGTTTAATAATGATGGTTAATCAACTTTAAACCATGGTGGTTGAAAGGAGAAAGAAAATAGGAAGAGGAAGTACGTTCATTTCAGTAAAATGTAGAAAACGAAGATAAAATCGAGTTTTTCCAGCTACTTTAATCATCTTTATCAGGCTCACTACAGGAGGACTTAATTTGAAAAGATAACATGGATTGACTGAGTAGTGGATCTTTGGGTATTTGACAGAGGAATGAGGTCACTAACTAGAAGCTTATCTTTCACAGAGGTTAATTCTCAAGTGGAGAGATTTGTAGACTGAAACTCAGTGTTTGTGTCATTATAACTGGTTTTATTTCCCTTTCAAAAGATACCATTCAATGTAAGTAAAAATATTAGTTAAAATCATAAAATACAAGCATAACTTCTTAACAAAGTCACTGAAATTTGGTGATTAGTATAGTTAGAACCTACTGTAAAAGAGCTTTACTTTTTTTTTTTTTAATTTCCATCATTTTTGCCCTAAGTGAATTTACTGATAAAATTAGTAGGAAAATAAGGATAATTGTTATTTTCTTCTGGGTATATTTTGATCACTTTTCAAATTGTGTTGCGAAGAAACACACCTTGCTTTTTTGAAAGAAAAATATA